>APFE031501963.1:0-17160 GCA_000404065.3 Pinus taeda | reverse complement strand
ATAAATTGTTATTAATATGATAAACTTAAAATAAAAATAAATTAATATAAATTAAATGGTAATAATTTTTTAAAAGAATATTAACATCATGGCTGAAAATTGTTGGAATTTTAAGGCTTTTCATAGAGGTGATATTTTATCTTTAATGTCATACCTGAAAATCGTTGGAATTTTAAGGTTTTTCATAGACGTGATATTCTATCTTTAATGTCATGCCTATTATTGGAATTTTAAGGTTTTTCGGAGTCGTGGTATTTTATATTTAACATCATTATTAAAAAATGTTGAAAATTTACCCTGTAAAAAAATAAAAATAAATAAATAAATAAAATTATTCGAGCATCAACACTTTTCGTTTTCAAGCTGCTTTTTCATGTTTTTTTGGGTTTTTTAGCTAGAATTCTCGTTTTGAGGTAATAGTTCTCTTTTGATTGGTAACTTTGTTCAATGTGCCCCTCGTAAAGAAGCACCAACCCAAAATATACAAGATGAGATAGTAAAAAAACTACAACAAGAGCCCTATTCCGCCCACTAGACAACTTCAACCCCAGACACGACAACCACCCGTCTTCCTTATGTGTTGGGAAATGTAGAGACCTTACAGCCTAGAGCCATCACCTTATGTCGTGTGACCAACCATAGTACTGCAACCCCATAGGCAAATTACACCCAGGATGGTTACCACCACCTTTTGCGGTCACCGTAGTGAACCCCGACCACTTGATAACTCCCACGAAGAGAACAAGACCAGACTCGTCAATGCTCCATTCAAAAGAACCAGAAATATTCAAACTATGAAAATATACCTGTGAGATAGAGAAATTGGAAGTCTTGAGAGAAAATGTGGGGTGTCCCTCATTACTAGAACTGTTTAAGGCTGTTTTTTCATGTTTTTTTTGGCTTTTTTAGCTAGATTTCTCGTTTTGAGGTAATAGTTCTCTTTTGATTGGTAACTTTGTTCAATGTGCCCATCGTAAAGAAGCACCAACCCAAAATCTACAAGACGAGATAGTAAAAAAACTACAGCAAGAGCCCTCTCTAGCCCACCAGACTAACTGGAACCATCTGCTTCCCACACAAGACAACTTCAACCCCAGACACAACAGCCACCCTTCTTCCTTATGCACTGAGAAATGTAGAGACCTTACAGCCTAGAGCCACCACCTTATGTCATGTGACCAACCACAGTACTGCAACCCCATAGGCGAATTACACCCAGGATGGTCACCACCACCTTTTGCAGTCACTGTAGTGAACCCAAACCACTTGATAACTCCCACGAAGAGAACAAGACCAGACTGGTCAATGCTCCATTCAAAAGAACCAGAAATAGTCAAACTATGAAAATATACATGTGAGATAGAGAAATTGGAGGTCTTGAGAGAAAATGTGGGGGCGTCCCTCATTACTATAACTCCTACACACCCGAGCTACAAGGGTTTATCACTTGTCACTATTAAGCATAACAACCCAAGGTCGTAAATCACTGCTCCTTGAACCCCCATTAATACTGAGTAAGCACCAAGCTTCTAAAACACATAACCTAACTTAGTAATCTTCAAGTGAGGGGTGAGGAATGGCTTGGACTCGAGGCCACCCTGCACACCTCAAGAAGTTCCTCTCGTCGCAAACTTACCACTCATCCCCTGAAAACCACAATCAAATGTCGCAACCAAGTGAGTGCCAAATAATCTTATGAGGTTCTATAAAACCTTCACCAAGCGTATGGCAAATGAAACTTCCTCAACACCTCTGCTCATGTTAAATGACGCATGAGAGGGAAATTATATAACGTCTCTTGAGCCTCTACTCCTCTTCTTTTCCAGTCTTGTTACTAATGTTATAATTTTGTAACCACATAATTAGTCATATATATTGATTTTCATATACATATCATTAGTTTATTATCTATTGATATATAATAATAATTTATTGTTCTTTCTTTTTCTTCACCTTATTACTAAAGTTATAATTTTGTATATTTATATTGCATACATATATATTTATATATATTTATTAATGAATGTATTTACAGATATTATATTCATTTAATTTTAGTCTAAATAGTATTTCTTTCTTTCTTGGGCTTTATTTTCCCATATTTTAATTTTTATTTCTATTTTTATATATCTTTGCATTTATTTTTTAAGATTAAAATTTCCGTTCTTGACTGTTTTTTTTTAATTTTTATTTCTTATTCACTATTAATTCAGTGTGCAATCCTAATATTATTTTCCTTTTTGATCTTAATAATTATTATTTATTCTTGTTCTTAGACGTTACATTAAAATATTTTTATTCATTTTGAATTGTTACCATTAATTTTTTGGCACTTGGAATTTCATTTGTACATTATATTTACCTCAATGCTTGTCCCTAAAATAGCAAGGAGTTAAAGAATTTTGTTATGGAGAAATTTCGTAAGCATATATGGGGAAAAGAGTTGGGTGGAAAGAAAAAATACTATGTTGAGGAATTCAACCCCACTTGTGATGTCCAACAAAAAGAGTATATTGAAGCTAATATTATGTGGAGAGCAAAGATTCTTATTGTTCAATTATCTTTGGGTAGAAAGAAAAAGTACTATGTTGAGGAATTCAACCCCACTTGTGATCTCCAACAAAAAGAGTATATTGAAGCTAATATTCTGTGGAGAGCAAAGATTCTTATTTCTCAATTAAGAAGTTAACATTCTGTGGAGAGCAAATATTCTTATTGCTTAGTTAAGAACTAACTCGCATTAACTTCAATTTGAAATATGACGGTGGAAAAGACCTAAAGAATCTTGGGAAAATGGGTGTTTACTTTCTACACTTATGGGGCAATGGAATCGGAAAAACATTTCATTTTGGAATGTGATGCTTTTAGAAACATCAAGTACAGTTATGGAAATATGTTAGCATTGGTCCCTTAGCATTGTCTTTTCAGCGAGGGGACTATTAGAAGATTGAGTCAACTCATCATCAATTTGAATAAGAAAAAGACATAATTTCAAAAGGCGAAAAGCATCGATTTGAATAAGAAAAAGGCATAACTTAAAATATTAGTCTCGTAGACGTTAAAATATTATTCATTCATTCATTCATATAACTTCATTCTTTGATGAGACTCTCCCTCTCAGTCTTGAGGATGAACCATAGTTGATGGTTTGAAACTTGTCGACCAGAGATTATAAGTGTGATTTTAATGAAAGAAATTTCTCATAACAACGTGAATCAAGAACTTAATCTCAAATTTATTAAAAACCAAAAAATAATCAAAATTAAATAAAATAGTACTTATTTAAGTCAAATTTATCAAACATCAAACTTGAAATTGATACATTTATCATAAATATTTTTTATTGCATTGAGAGACACTCTCTGGCCTATGGAATAGATGTTGTGATGTCATATCATGTCTTGTTACATAAACATTTCGACTAAGTCAAATTACATAAAAATAAAAAAGTAAAATAAAATTAAATGAGAAAAATTAGCAATTTATTGTCGCTGTTTTTAGCTTAGGTTTGACAAACCCCATGTTTTGCTAATGGCATCTTATGTAAAAGAAATATATATATATATATATATATTATATATATATAAACATTGAATCTACCAATTTTAAGACAATCAAAATATCTTGATATACAAAACCGTCTTTTAATTTATAAAATTAATTTTACCTTTATAAAACTTCACGTTACAATTAAATTATTTATATAAAAACATTATTCAACCTTATATATTTCATGCAAAGGTGTAAATACACATCCTTTTTAACCGTGCAATTATAAGAGACATAAAAGATGACAAACAAACTTTACTAATAAGGAATAAATATATTAAGTATACATGCAAAACCTTTATGAGTGCTACTTTCTAGGCAATAATACTATAATAAAATATGCGTTCACTTATTAGTTGTAACAGCTAAACGACAAATTTTCACATAAAACTTGCAAATTTAATTGAAATGAAAAAAAAAAATTATACACCCGCAATCCTAAAGATTATAACATCGGCCCATAATGACCCTTGAGCATGCATACATATATGTATTCAAGATATTTATGAAAGTTTAAACTATTAATATGTGATTGCAACTGGTCTTTAATGTTCAGGTGGGAAAATCTGAATGGGGATCCTCTGAATTTAATGAACAGATTTATCCAAGGCAAGACTTGCTTGGTTGGCACTCGTACGTGGTAACACGCGGCGAGCAGCCTGACTGAGGTTTGGTACTAGTGTTTTATCCCACCATATGGCTTACTCTGGCATTGTTGATCTTCTTCTATCGATCTGACGGTGGGAAATGGCTAGAGTTAGATTCTCTAACCGACCTCTCGCACCAAGCCTATGGTGGTTCATTGTCACTGCTACTCCGGTCTCCCCACGCTGCTCTGTTGTGGCTGGGGTTCTCTACAACACTCAACACTACACATTGTTTTCTCTAGTACGAAATAGGGATGAAGTTGGAACCTCCTGGAGCAGGTATGTCAATGACCTTAATGTACAGAGGTTTTTATTTGCTCGACCTTGAGGTTTTAACACCGTTTTGGGGGTTTCAACCACCTACCTGTCCTAAGGTTCAACATCCTATTACAAGCATGACTTCAGAGGTTGTAGAAGTGGTGGAAAGCAACCAACACTCTGAGACACCAGAAAAAGGTACTCTTGCCACAACCATAGATCTTATTGCAATTTCCTTCTCATTATAGTTTTACCACTGGTTTATGTATTCTTACCCTCGGCTTTTGGATTTGTCACTAAAACCCTTCGTCATTCTGCAGATTATAATTTTAGCATGAGGATGCCTCAACTCCAGGTAAGAATCCCTATTATCATTAGAAAATTTATTAAACTAACACTAGAAGGGTTTCAGTCTGCACTGACTTTACTAATCCATGGTGTTTTGTCACAGGTAAGCAATCTTACGGGAAACCTAATGTTTGAGTCCGTAGCATTTAATTTCGTAAGGGCTTACAGCCTTCTGGTCATTTTACAGGTTGGCGCTGAGACCTTTGATAGTTTGTTCCGACTTGTCATTACATGGTTTCATAGAGGGTTTTTCCTCATGAACTAGATTAAGTTATGCATGCATAAAATGCTCATTTTTGTTTAAGTGAAGCAAACAATGATCTATGGTTGTCGAATGCTCTTATTTTTTGTTGTAAATATAAATGTATTAATATTATGACTGGTTCCGAGATTTGAGTTTTGTTTTAAAGAAAGACCGGATAAATTCCTTCTTAAATGCACGCAAGAGTCGACAGTGCCTCTAGGTGGCCTCTCGGATAGCATTTGATGTTTCTTAGATTGCTCTGAACTGTTAAGTTATGTGTATTTTTTGTTTAATACAATTGTTAATATAGTATACTCATTTTGTCTCAATGCTACGAGATTCGAGGTCCTACGACCCTATTCATATGTACACAATATATATATATTCGGATATGGGGGTTCCAACCAAATTATTTATAGTGATCTACTGTGTATACCTGCGTTTATTTATTACGTAGAATCTTATGGGGAAAGATTATTTCGAGGGTTTTTACTGTCATTATATATATTGAATTGTTCTTTGCTTAACTCAGAGTAGGAGCATTGTTTAACATGTATTCAACCTTTCAAACTGTTGTTCTAATAACACTTATGTTTACTCTGAAGTCTGTCAGAAAGATATTTGCAATTCCTTTGTTTTACTGTTAGTTTATATTTAGTAATACGGTTTAGGAATTATCTCCTATTTCGGCTTTTCAAAACAATTAATTCCACTATGTTCGCTCCATTGTCCATCAAATATTTCAAGTTTTTTACACAGAAGTGAGCCCTCTGCTTTGTTTATTTGTCTAACCCGCAAGTTAATGATAGCATCTGCAGTCTAGCATCTTTAACAACATTATATATTACGTATTTATTATCTTGTAAGTCCAGAGCAAGACACATAGACCAGTACTAAATCTTTGAGGTTCTTTATCTTACTTACTTGTTATCCTGCAAATAATAATAATAATAATAATACTTTTTCAGAAAGTCTCTCCTCCCATCCACGAGTTTGGCAATCATGTCTAGACTCTCTCTCGAGCACTTTCTACCTTCCACGCTGGATCATATCCAGTTGTAATCAGTACCATGGGCCTCTGGACTCCTGTCCAGCCTCTATCTCAGTACTATTTGTTTTTATTGTATTGAGCAACCTTCCAACTGGTTTATTCCACCCAGCTCTAGGATATATTTTCTTGCCCATTTCCCCTCCCTATATTTCATTTTTTAGGTAGAGGGTAAATATTTCTTGGTAACCATTTATTTTAACTAAAACAAAACAGTTTTATTCTTGTTAAAGTAGTGTTACCAATAATTTAGGTAATCACAAGATAACCATAATAAATGTTTCTTGGTTTTCCAGCCTCGGTCATTTAATGTTAAACATCAAAATGAACTAAAGCTTAAATTAACATCTAGTGAAGATTTACTTAGTAATTCTCAGTAATTTAATTTTGGGGTGTTACATCTCCCCCAATATGAGGAACACCATCCCTAGTGTTCTCTCTTCCTTCAGAAAACAATGTCGGATAAGCTTTTCGCATAAATTCCTCCTCTTCCCAAGTGGCCTCTTCCGGACCAAAGTGCTTTCATTGCACTTTAACCTGGGTTATGGGTCGCTTCCGCAAGTTAGTTTATCTCTGATCGAGAATACAAAGAGGTTCTGTCAGGAACTCTCCTTCCAGTTCGACCTGCACCACAAAATAATTCTCAATTATATTTCGTTTTCTTTCAAACCAAAACAATATATCCGGTCTTCTACCTACTTAACTGTTTACCTAAATATTTCTCCAATCAAGAATGTGCTGAGGGTTATACACATACTTTTTTAGTAAAGCTACGTGAAATACATTGTGGACCTGAATGTGGCTTAGTAGCGCAAGCTTATAGGCCACCAGTCCAACTTGTTCAAAGACTTGAAAGGGTTCGCAGTATCAGGGTGCTAATTTAGCACAACCCTGCCATTGCAATGAACTTTTTCAAGGCTTCACTCTTAGATAAACGTGATCTCCTAGTTGAAATTCCTTGTAGGTCCTCTTTTTATCTGCATACATTTTCTGCCTATCTTGGGCTACCCTCAAATTTTGTCAAATCTTCCTCATGATCTCCTCCATTTCTGCTAGCATGTCAAGACCCAGTGCGAACTTATTAACTGGATTATTCCAGTCTATGGGCACTCTACACTTTCTCCCATACAACACCTCGAAGGGGCTCATGCCTAGCGATTCGTGATGTCCATTATTATATGCAAATTCCACTAAATGGATGTAATCCTCCCACTTGTGTGGTTGCTGCATCACAAACATGCGTAGCATGTCTTCCAATACCTGCTTTACTCATTCGATATGTCCATCCATTTGGAGATGGTAAGCGGTACTAAATTGGACCTGAGTACCTAAACCCAAAAAGAGAGTTTTCCATAAGGTGGAAGTAAATTTCACATCCCTATCCAAAATCACCACTTTGGGTATCCCATGTAAGCGAAAAATTTCCTTCATAAATATGTCTGTGATTTCCACGGTTTTGTATGTGGACTTCACCAGTATGAAGTGAGTTGTTTTACTCAATTTGTCTACTACCGCTATAATTGAATCATGTTTATTCCTTGTGTGGGGTAAGATGGTGATGAAATATAAGGATATAGTCTCCCATTTCTATTCTGGAATAGGCAATGGTTGCAACAACCCAGCAGGATGTTGGTGCTCTGCCTTTACTAGCTGACACTCCAAACATTTATACAAATATTTTGTAATATCCTTCCTCAATCCAGGCCAAAAGTACCCTTTCTTGATGGCTGAAAACATTTTCTAATAACCAGGGTGGCCAACACAAGGCTTCCTATGAAACTCATCCAACACAAAAAGTTTAACCGAACTTTGGTTAGGAACATAAATTATGTTCTTAAAAGTAAGGAGATTATCGGAATTTATTTCAAATTCTAATTTTTCATTTTTCAGCAAAGCTTATTTTGTGTGTTGCCAAAGGAAGGAATACTCTAGGTCTCTGTTAGCTGCTTATTTTATGATTTCGGGAATATTTGAACTTACTTGGCTCATATGAACCTCATAGATACAATGTAACTTTCTATTTAGTGCATCAGCAACGCGATTTTCCTTCCCTTTTAAATGTTTCATTTCAAAATCGAATTCACTTAGAAAGGTTGTCCATATGGCCTGTCGAGCGTTCAAGCTAGACTGGTTAAAAAAATTGTAAGGTTGCTATGATCTGTTGAGAACAAAAAATTCTTCCCTAGCAGGTAATGTCGCCACATTTTAAGTGCATGCACCACTATTGTCAACTCAAGATCATAGGTTGAATATCGTTGTTCACATTCCTTCAACTTTCGAGATTCATACGCAATCACATTTCCTTCTTGTGTCAGTACCCCACCAACACCCTCTTTGCTTGCATCTATGCAAACCATGAAATACTTTTCTAGATCTTCCACTTTTAACACTGGCGCAGTGGTGAGCAAGTGTTTTAGTTTTTCAAAAATCTGTTGACACTCTGTTGTCCAATGGAAAGTGCACCCATTTTTCTGTAAGGAGGTCATTGGAAAGGCAATTTTTGAAAATCCATCAATAAATCTACGGTAGTACCCGTCTAATCCAAAGAATGATCAAATATCAACGACATTCTTTGGAGCTATCCATTCCATGATTGTTTTGATCTTTTCTGGATCCATTGTAATGCCATTTGCTGATATAACGTGACCCAAGTACTAGATCTGATCCTTGAAAAAGTCACATTTGTTGAATTTGGCATATAATTGATTTTCCCTTAATGTTTTCAATACTATTTTTAGATGTTCTTTATGCTCCTCCTAATTCTTAGAATATATTAAGATATCATCTATGAAAATCAGCACAAATTTGTCAAGGTAGGGCTGGAAAATACCATGCATCAAACCCATGAATGTGGATGGGGCATTAGTAAGGCCAAACGGCAATACCATGAACTCATAATGACCAAACCGAGTGCGGAATGTTGTCTTTTAAATATCTTCCTCCTTTATCCTTATTTGATGATAACAAGATCATAAATCGATTTTCGAAAATACCTTGGCTCCTTGTACCTGGTCAAAAATATCATCAATATGTGGTAACGGATACTTATTCTTGATGGTTAGTTTGTTTAGTTGTCAATAATCGATGCATAATCTCAGGGTTCCATCCTTTTTTCGTACGAATAATACAGGGGATCCCCAAGGGGACACACTAGGCCGAATATACATTTTATCTAAAAGCTCCTGGAGCTACATTTTTAGTTCTATTAATTCAAGTATGCTCATGTGATAAGGGGCTCTGGATATAGGGGCTCCACCCAGAATTAACTCAATAGTGAAGAAAATGTCACGCTTTGGTGGTAGACCTGAATGGATTTCGGAAACACATCAACAAATTCCTGAATAACAATAATATTTTCCATAGAGGTCATCTTATTTTTAGTGTTTGTAAATCCCACCTGAACAACATATATTTGGCAACCTTTTCTAATACATCCTCCTAGCTGACTAGCCATAATGGGACGTAAATTGGTATTAGTTTTAATACCTTGGAGTTCCTCCCTTTTGCCTGATTCAACAATAGAGCTGATAGTTTTCTATTTGCAGTCCACTAAGGACCAACACTTTTCTAACCAGTCCATCCCAATTAGTATGTCATAAGAACCCAAAGGAAGTAAATTAAGGTCTACGTAAATAGGTTTTCCCAAAATCATTATGGGACAACGTTCTGTCTTTGCGGTTACCCTTATTTTTGTTCCCGTGGCTAGTTGAACTAACCATGGTTTTGAAAATTTACTACTCGGAAGTTGACATTTATCTACCACCTTAGCACTAACGTAGCTTAAGCTAGCACCTGGGTCAAATAAAACAGAGGCAGGTTGCATAGCAATCATACCTTCACATCCAATCATGGTGAGATGAAATTCTGCCTGATGATCATTCAGGATAACGTTAATTCTAGGCATGCTCCTTGCCACGTCTCCCACCATGGATGCTTCTTGCATGTTTGATAACAGTTCCATTCTTGCTTTATGCGGATAGTTTTTATAATAGTGTGATTCTCCGCATCCCCAGCACTGTAGTGGCAGTTTGGTTTGTGGGTCATTTATAGATTTAGTAGCTCCTTCTGAATGTTTGTTCTCTGAATAAGCCATCTTGGGTTGATTCCTGACTAGAAATCTTCTAAGGGGCTTTTGTTGTACGTTTCTTCTACCTACAAATCTTGAATGTTTTCTTGGAAGTAGACTTCTTCCGTTCCTGTTTAAATTCCCCTTGGATCCTTCATTCTTTTGTTTCATTTGTTGATAGCAGATGCGGGCTTTCCGCACAGCATCATCCATTGTCTTGGGGTAGTCAAACTCTAATTTCTCTTTCATAAAATTGGGCAAACTGCTGATGAAGTGTTGAATTTTGACCTTTTCTTCTTGCATGTAACCCACATAACGTAGCAGGGAGGTAAAGTGTGTCACATACTCATCCATGGTTAAGGTTCCCAACCTTAACTCATGAAATTCCTTTGCCCTCTCATCGTAATAATGCTCCATTAAATACTTATCTTTGAAATTCTTTTGGAATTCATGCCAAGTAACTTCCTCTTCATTGATTTTCCTTACTGTTTTGATTTCTTCCCACCACAAGGTGTCATTTCCTCTTAACTTATAAACTGATAATCTTGCATTCAGTTTATCTGTGTACTCATAAATCTGGAAATATTTTCCCATGTCAATGAGCCAAGCTTCTTCTGCCTCTTCTGATTCCCCTTCAAAAAGTGATGGCTTAATCTTTTTAAATTCACCTTGCAATTCAGTTTTCTGTCTATTGGTTTTTCGTTGGTCGGATACATTGTCTAAGCGCCCTTCCTCATCTTCCCCATGTTTCTCAATTGATTTAGCATTTTCCTCTCCATGCTACGATGTTGGGGTCTTCTCCTGGTCTTCAACACTGGGATCAGGATGTCGTTGATTCTATCTATTGGACAAACTTCTTAGTATCTTCTCTTGTTCTTCGCGTAATCTTTCATTATCTGATCTTAAATTCATCATTTTAGCATGCAACTTATGAACAGTTTCTAATCATGTTGCATTAGCATATCGCGATTCTTCGCCCAACTGTATCCATATGTCAGGATTAGTGTTTACATATGTGGTTCTGGGTGAACCGATTGGCCGAGGGCTCCTTTTCATTTTTCCCTGTCTCTTTTGTTGGTGTGAAATTTATTTATTAATTGTTACACACATAAGTTTATTTAGTTAAAAAAAAGGCAGAAGCAAAATTATTTCTTGTACATGTCTATTCCCAAAGAGTCTCAGTGTAAGAACCTGAGCTCTGATACCATTTGTAATAGCTAAATGACAAATTTTCACATAAAACTTATAAATTTAATTGAAATGAAAATAAATACAAAAAAAATATATATAATATATATATTATACACCCACAATCCTAAAGATTATAACATCGGCTCATAATGACCCTTAAGCACGCATACATATATGTATTCAAGATATTTATGAAAGTTTAAACCATACGTATGTGATTGCAAGTGGTCTTTAATGTTCGTGGGAAAATCTAAACAGGGATCCTCTGAATTTAATGAACACATTTATCTAAGGCAAGACTTGCTTGGTTGGCAGTCGTACGTGGTAACACGCGGCGATCAGCCTGACTGAGGTGTGGTAATGGTGTTCTATTCCCCCATATGGCTTACTCTGGCAATGTTGATCTTATTATGTCGATCTAATGGTGGGAAATGGCTAGAGTTAGATTCTCTAACCAACCTCTCGCATCTGAGCCTCTGGTGGTTTATTGTTACTATTGCTTTGGTCTCCCGCGCTACTCTGTTGTGGCCGAGGTTCTCTATAGCACTCAACGCTACGCATTGTTTTCTCTGGTTCAAAACAGGGATGAAGGTGGAACCTCCCAGAGCAGGTATGTCAATGACCTTAATGTATAAAGGTTTTTATTTTATCGACCTTGAGTTTTTAACACCATTTCGGGGGTTTCACCCACCTACCTATCCTAAGGTTTTACAACCTATTATAGGCATGGCTTTAGAGTTGCAGAAGTGGAAGAAAGCAACCAACACTCTGAGACAGTAGAAAAAGGTACTCTTTCCACGACCATAGATCTTACTACAATTTCCTTCTCATTATAGTTTTATTACTGGTTTATGTACTCTTACCCTTGGCTTCTGGATTTGTCACTAAAACCCTTTGTCGTTCTGCAAATTATCGTTTCAGCATGAGGATGCCTCAACTCTAGGTAAGAATCCCTATTATCATTAGAAAATTTATTATTACATCGGAAGGGTTTCAGTCTGCACTGACTTTACCAATCCATGGTGTTTTATCACAGGTAAGAAATCTTACGGGAAACCTAATGTTTGAGTTCGTGGCATTTAATTTCGTAAGGGCTTACAACCTTCCAGTCGTTTTACAGGTTAGCGTTGAGACCTTTCATAGTCTGTTCCGACCTGTCATTACAGGGTTTCATATAGGGTTTTTCCTCCTTATAATTTAGATTAAGTTATGCACACATAAACTACTCATTTTTGTTTAAGTGAAGAAAATGACGAGCTCTGGTTGTCGAATGCTCTTATTTTTAGTTGTAAATATAAATGTATTAATATTGTGACTGGTTCCGAGATTTGAGTTTTGTTTTAAAGAAAGACCAAATGAATTCCTTCTTAAATGCACGCAAGAGTCAACAATGCCTCTAGGTGGCTCTTGGATAGCGTTTGATGTTTCTTAGATTGCTCTGAACTGTTAATTTATGCGTATTTTTTGTTTAATACAATTGTTAATATAACATACTCATTTTGTCTCAATACTACGGGATTCAAGGTCCTACGACCTTATTCATACGTACACAATATATATATTCGGATATGAGGGTTTCGGCCAATTATTTATAGTGATCTACTGTGTATAACTGTGTTTATTTAATCTTATGGGGAAAGATTATTCTGAGGGTTTTTACTGTCATGATATATATTAAATTGTTCTTTGCTTAACTCAGAGTAGGAACATTGTTTAACATGTATTCAACCTTTCAAACTGTTGCTCTAATAACATTTATGTTTACTCTGAAGTCAGTCAGAAAGATATTTGCAATTCCTTTGTTTTACTGTTAGGTTATATTTAGTAATATGGTTTAGGAATTATCTCCTATTTCGGATTTGCAAAACAATTAATTCCACTATGTCCGCTCCGTTGTCCATCATATATTTCAGGGTTTTTACGTGGAAGTGAGCCCTTTGTTTTGTTTATTTGTCTAACCCGCAAGTTAATGATAGCATCTGCAATCTAGCATCTTTAACAACATTCTATATTACGTATTTATTATCTTGTAAGTCCAAAGCAAGATACACAGACCAATACTAAATCCTTGAGGTTCTTTATCTTACTTACCTGTTATCCTGCAAACAATAATAATAATAATACTTTTCAGAAAGTCTCTCCTCTCAGCCACGAGTTTGGAAATCACGTCCAGACTCTCCCCTGAGCACTTTCTACCTTCAATGTTGGATCATATCCAGCTACAGTCAGTACCATGGGCCTCTGAACTCCTATCCAGCCTCTATCTCAGTACTATCTGTTTTGATTGTGTTGAGCAACCTTCCAACTGGTTTATTCCACCCAGCTCTAGGATAGATTTTCTTGTCCATTTCCCCTCCCTATATTTCCCTTTTTAGGCAGAGGGTAACTATTTCTTGGTAACCATTTCTTTTAACTAAAACAAAACAGTTTTATTCTTGTTAAAGTAGTGTTACCAATAATTTAGGTAATCACAAAATAACCATAATAAATGTTTCTTGGCCTTCGAGCCTCATTCATTTAATGTTAAACATCAAAATGAATTAAAACTTAAATTAACATCTAGTGAAGATTTACTTAGTAATTCTCAGTGATTTTAGTGCAATTTTGGGGTGTTACATTAGTTATACTTTCTAGGTAATTGCTAGGTTAGGAGACGTATAATGATCATATATAAATTTATTATTATTATAATTTAGGTTGTGATTATGTTGGTAAGATATTATTATTTTTTAAATTAATATTTTTTATATTATCTTTTTTATATGTAAAATTATTAGATTTATATATGATTTTGTTGGTAGTTTATTATTAGTTTTTGTTTTCGTTAAGGATCATAATTTTCTCTTTATGGTCAAAGTCTATAAATTTTTATTAATTTTGATGATTTTTATACGTATCATGAAAGTTTTTGGATTTTTTTTAATTATTAAAGTAATTTATAATTTTTTTTAATTTTCTAATTAGCCTAAAGCAGTTTAATGGGACACAATAGCATTTTCGATTGTATTTTCATTTTCTTATTTGTAAGTGTCTCGGAAATCATTTTAAAATGAAAAAGCTAATTTTATAAATGGTCATTATGTCAGTAAATGCTCTAACACTGACACTAATATTGTTATACCTGACATTGCTAGTGCTCTACCTAGGTCCTTTACGTAAGCAAGGGGTGGGTGGGGTGTGTCCACAATAAAAGTGGTATCAAGAGTTAGCATGGTTAGTTTAGCCAAACCTAAAAATAATAAAATGAAGAGGTATCAGGCATTGGGACAAAATTGGTTTTGCCTGATATGTTTACAACTTGACATCAAATGAGATGATGCCACATAAGCAACAATGGTGTGGGCCAAACCATGTATCAGGTAGCTTGGCGTAGTTGTGGTGTAGTTAATCCCCTCTATTTCATGACTCGATATCTATCACTAATCGTTAATTTTGTTGGACCTTTTCTAACAATACTATGATTTGGCCCTTCAATCTTAATAGTTGTATCGATCGAATGACTCAATCAAACGCTTATAAAAAAGCATTGGCAACATAATGAGGTAAATCTCGGTAGCGCTAACTCATATAAACTATGCCTTCCGCCATTAAATATCACTCATTCATCGTAAATGCAGGCCTATTGTTTATACTAAGAATCGACTAGAAAAATGAGAGATCTTTCATTTCTAGAGGAAGTTTTAGAAGGTGAAGCCACTCCCCAGTAAGACTTATTCTTTGTATTAATGACCAACCCTTCATTCACTGCATTTATTCTTTTTAAGTTAGAAACCTTATTGACTCACGTTGTACTGAATATATTTTCTCAGTGATTCACACCATTGTTCAGACTATCAAAGCACATATATTGTGTCAGATACTCGAGGTTAGATTCTTTCACTAACGTTACCTGGAAAAGTACAATTGTCACAAAAAGGGTACCTGGCAGAATTTGAAGGAAATTACAGGCTAGAATTTCAGGGTATGTCGGTGAAATTTAGTCACATAGGGCTAAATTCACGTAATGACAACATACAAAAGTTACAAACTCTCTCTATTCCTCTTCTTCTCCACTTGCATAACAAGGGCATTTTCTCTTTGAATCAAGCCTATGCAGATAGGGGATTTTCCTCTGTATTTGATTATTGGCTTAATGCAAATGAGCTTAACATACATGTACATTTACATGTTGAATGAGTTTTATATGCCTCACATTTATGTCTTGCAAGGATTGAATTATCAAAGTTGGAAGAAAAAATGATTTGGGAAGGCGGTATACATAAGGAATAGATTGTACCTAAAGAGATATATTCTCTTATCACACAGGGGAAATTACATATGGATTAAGCAGTATGGCTTCAAAAGACTTGGAAACGGGACAATCCCTTAAAAATTAAATGCTTTATATGGTTGGCGGTGAATAATAAAGTTTTAACATGGGACAATATTCTAAAAATGGGTTTTCTAGGTCCTAGATGATGTGTATTCTGCAAAGAAGCTACATAAGACGTGGTTCATCTATTTTTATCATGAATATTTGCAGCCTTGGTTTGGATAAGGGTTTCCCACCTTCTTAATCTTCACGTTGTTTGGTGCAATTTGTTCATAGAAAAATGTCTTAAGTAATGGTTTGAGGATTTCAAGATATTTTAGACTTTACCATTATATATTTTATGGGGCATTTGGAGGTGTTGGAATTGTAAGGTCCCACCTTACCAACCATCAATAGTATAGAGAAGTAAAGGTCGCATTGAACACTATTACTCTTCCTTTTTTTACTCATAATATGACTAACTTTGTTATCATGTGATCATGTTCCTTCATCTATATCAATATAAGAATATAACATAAGTAGCTAGGGATAACTTTCCCCTAAAACCAATTCCAAAATACATTTATTCTCAAGTTTAAAAGAAGCATGTGTTATTTTCATACTTATATGTGAGCTCTAAGTAAGAGTGGAATAAATTCCACCATGATGCCATGTGCGAACATTAAGCTATATCAACCTATCTGATCTCCTAGATTATACTAAATAAATTCCACTTATTGACTCTTGACATCATAGCCACAAAATTATGCCACAAGAACCTAAAATGTTATGTTTCTATCACAAAAATCGCATATCAGGGTATGTGTATTAACCTACATGTAACAAGGTAACTGGAGGAGGAATATGCATCTCTTCATCAGAAAATCTAATAAATATGATATGTTTAATTGGAAAATGGAATCACAAAAGATATTGACCCAACAACATTTCCAAATTCATCAACTAAAAAATCTCAATCCCAATTATTAAGGCAAAAAATTATTTGCAAAGTGGCATTCCTTTAATCATGAGACCCATATAATAAATGTAGCAGCAAGAGCAACTATTGTTACAAATTCAAAAGCATAGTATTATTCAAAAAGTGTAAAGTGGAACAATGAACCTGCCAAAATTGGGCACAAATAGTTGTTTGCTATAGTCATGAAGCATAAGACTGCACCCATGAATACATGCGGGTCAAATAACTTATTATGCTCGCTTGCATAAGTAACTAAATCCTACATAATTGGCCACTATAAAATTGTTTCCGACAACAACCCCCTTTTTTTAGCTTTAGATTATAAAAGTAACGACTGTCCTATTCTCTATTCACACTTCAGCGACTTATTTAATTCATTTTCACATTCATACAAAAACTTGCAAACATAAGAAGCTACATCCGTTAAATAATCTATTCATAAATCTCTAGTACATAAAAGATATAGTCAATAAGACATTTACTCTAACAATTTATATGCACAAAAGCTACATCCATTGAGGCCTTTTGAAAAACAGTTT
>APFE031501953.1:0-66662 GCA_000404065.3 Pinus taeda | reverse complement strand
TAGAAAATCATTTAAAACAAAAATACCAATGGAAATTACTCACGAGAGCTTTTTGACAGAACACATGAAGGTTTGGGTAGACACTAAAAGTCATAAATGAAACCTAAACTTAACTGGGAGAAAACATTTTATGTTTTTCAGAAAATTTCACAGGGACTGCAGGCTTCCAGAAGAACCAGATGTGGTACCGCTCTGTGCACTAAAGGAACAGTGTGGATATGCCCGCACTATCTGTAAAAAGAAAGTGCGGTCCTCTTAAAAATTTTGAAAAAACAAAAAATAATCCAAATCCTAAAACCTACCCAATCCCACACACATCAGGCAAAAACCAGAAACAAAGACAAGTTTCTCAAGTCAAAGACAAAGGAAAACCCAAAACCAAATTCAGTTCCCCAGCGGAGTTGCCAATTTGTTGGCTGGATAAATCGATCTTGTGGACAAGGTCGATCCCCCTAGTATCAAAAGATATCTAGCAACAAGTAGGACAAGCAAATCTATCTTTCTCTAAACATTTTACGATTCATTGATAAAAACTATAGAGGTGTTTAGACCCTACCTTAAGTCCAACGCTAGCTTGTAGTAGCCATTCTTCAACCATCTGAAAGAGTTTCCTTTTGAGAGCCTGCAATCACAAACAAGCACACATCAAATAACACCTGCATAGCTAATATCATAAATCATGTTCATTATGGTGATCAAGGAATCCATAAAATAAACCATAAAACACAGCTTATTGAGAAAAATAAACTTATTTGTATTAACTTTGAAATAGAAGAACCTTACAAACTTTGGTGCCTTGATGTTGTACAAGCTCTTCCCAGGGTCTGAA
The DNA here is from genome assembly GCA_000404065.3 of Pinus taeda. Taxonomy (NCBI): domain Eukaryota; kingdom Viridiplantae; phylum Streptophyta; class Pinopsida; order Pinales; family Pinaceae; genus Pinus; species Pinus taeda. The sequence continues at coordinate 65,833 of APFE031501953.1, read as the reverse complement.
ACAGGAATCTCCTTTACTTTGACAAGCCTCACACTCTTCCAAATGAGTTCAGAGAGGTATGTAATCTCTCCTCACAAAAGCTCAATTAGGAAGACTAAGTTCCAGCAACATTTCACCTCAAAAATATTCAACTTTCAACCTCTCTAGTAACCAGCCCAATGCTTCATTTTATAGTGCAAAGGAAGGAGGTTACAGGTCCACCTATGAAGGGATAGAGTCCTCCTTAAAAGGGATAAGCTCCTTACATCAAGGGGTTAGCTCCTTAAGGTATGGGATGCATGAACCTTAAAGGACTGAACTTGCCACCTCAAGATTCCTTCTAGAAGCTTCCAGAAATGAGTCAAAGTGAATTCTTAACAATATACTTGTGCATTTTTAACTTTTACAGGGGTCCGCACCCATAACACAGAAACAGAGCGGTCAGGTGCGCAGGGGACATGACCATTAGGTGTTGGACTACATGCAATGCTAAGAGAAAGTGTGGAACCAGAGTTCTAAAGTCGGTTTATTTTCAGGGAGAGTTATATCTTCGTCTGGACTAACAAGTTCTTCAATAGAAATGAGTCCAGAAGGAAGATTTTGGGTAATGATACCTCCTACCCTGGGTGAACTAGGACCACTAGAAGTTGGAGAAGCAAATCCTGAAGATGGAGTAGGAGTAGGTTCAGTTTCAGGCTCAGAAATTTCAACTTCTTTAGCTAATTCACTAGTAGGAGAAAAACTACCAGTAACTTCAAAAAGTGAAATTGGCTCAAAAATATACTCCGTTGTCTGTACTTGATAATTAGGATGAAAAATTAAGGAAGACTCTCCGGCTTCTGGTGACCCAACTCTACTGTCACTAGGTGATACAAGAGCTTGTAGCCCTTCAAGCTGGCTTGGTGTATACTCAGGAGGTTGCCCCCGAAGTCTACGGGGTTGTCTCGGTAATTCCGCCATGATTAAATATTTAATTACTCACACACAAACAAAGAAAATATCAATAAAACCACCTAAAGTATCTAAAGAACCAAACAATTGAATCACACACCTAAAAAATCTAAGAGTTAAAACCACACACAAACAATAACTTTCCGTACCAAAAACACTAGTTGGTGATGAAATCCAACATCGTACAATTTAATACAGAAAGGGCGGTTGGAACAGTTACCCTGACAACCTGCTTAATGAAACAGACTGGCACAAGTTTCTTCACAAAACCATCACGAGTGAAGAGAACCCCCCAAAGAGTCCAAGTGAGTCTAGTTGACATCTACTCCAGGTACAATGAGACTCGTCCTTCACCGTCACCTTAGGAAATAATCTTAAGTTTATGGACACTAAGGTTACCAATAGTAACAAATACAACTGGGGGAACAGTCTACGATCTGATATACGTGAAAGGGAAGAGTAACAAAGCTCAATCCCCTTGAAGGTTCCTTGACATGATCAATCCGAGGTTTACCAACAAGTGGCCCCAGGCTCCTCGACAATGGTTAATCTGAGGTTTACCATTTATAATACGCGCAAATCTTCTATCTTTCCCAATGAGACAGACTTGATTATCTCAAAGGTTTGGACATGATCTCGTGATTGACTCCTTTAAGAAGAGCTTCCCAAATTATATCAATTAAAATTGGATTTATTTCCTACCGCAAGATATAGCTACTTGTTTGTTTTAACTATCTTGGAGAGTTAATTACTACCTACTCCAAGATACTAGCCTAAGCTATATTGGTGATAAGAGCTCTAGAAAAAAAAAAGATTGCCAGATCAATTTTAATTAAGTGTTACTTTTATGGGTTGTTTCTTAAGTCAATAGGTATGGAAATGAAACTTTGATGGTGTGAAGAATCGACTCCAAAAACACTAAAAAATGCACCAAAGAATGATAAACAATTCGTTTTTCCTTCAATGAATTTATAGCTAAAAGAAAGAGTTTGAGAATGCAATTCTTTGAAAAACAAATCTTTCTTTCAACGTGTAAATAAAAAGAAACTCTTTTTGTCTTTTTCAACAAGAACTCAAAACGAGACTACTAATTATGCTCACAAAAAATCCTTTTTCTTTTTCAACACTCAAAAATTGCAAAAAAACGATCCTTTCAAAAGAGATTCTACAATTTCTAGAAAATACTCAAAACTACAAAACTAATCTTGAGATCTAAAAACTTTTTAAAAACCTAATTGAAATAAAAGCTTCAAATATTTTTGAGGACGTTTTACTTATTTATTCAGTAAAATAAGGATTAATTCATTCAGAATAACAAATCAATCAAAAAATATCCAGCTATGTTTTTTTTTATAAAAATGAAATTTAAAACTTATCGCCAAGTTCGTTCAAAGATTTGCAAAGAGAAAACGAAACCTATTTCTCACCAAGGAAGGATGTCACAAACCAATCAGAGTCATCAAGAAGGCAAAAAGACACCAGGGTGATCTAAGGTCTCTTAGGCTTCTAATCTTTTAGTCACTACAGGGACCGAGTGAAAACCAATCCAGGCATGCAAAACTTCTAGAAAATCATTTAAAACAAAAATACCAATGGAAATTACTCACGAGAGCTTTTTGACAGAACACATGAAGGTTTGGGTAGACACTAAAAGTCATAAATGAAACCTAAACTTAACTGGGAGAAAACATTTTATGTTTTTCAAAAAATTTCACAGGGACTGCAGGCTTCCAGAAGAACCAGATGTGGTACCGCTCTGTGCACTAAAGGAACAGTGTGGATATGCCCGCACTATCTGTAAAAAGAAAGTGCGGTCCTCTTAAAAATTTTGAAAAAACAAAAAATAATCCAAATCCTAAAACCTACCCAATCCCACACACATCAGGCAAAAACCAGAAACAAAGACAAGTTTCTCAAGTCAAAGACAAAGGAAAACCCAAAACCAAATTCAGTTCCCCAGCGGAGTTGCCAATTTGTTGGCTGGATAAATCGATCTTGTGGACAAGGTCGATCCCCCTAGTATCAAAAGATATCTAGCAACAAGTAGGACAAGCAAATCTATCTTTCTCTAAACATTTTACAATTCATTGATAAAAACTATAGAGGTGTTTAGACCCTACCTTAAGTCCAACGCTAGCTTGTAGTAGCCATTCTTCAACCATCTGAAAGAGTTTCCTTTTGAGAGCCTGCAATCACAAACAAGCACACATCAAATAACACCTGCATAGCTAATATCATAAATCATGTTCATTATGGTGATCAAGGAATCCATAAAATAAACCATAAAACACAGCTTATTGAGAAAAATAAACTTATTTGTATTAACTTTGAAATAGAAGAACCTTACAAACTTTGGTGCCTTGATGTTGTACAAGCTCTTCCCAGGGTCTGAAACAAGAATCTCCTTTACTTTGACAAGCCTCACACTCTTCCAAATGAGTTCAGAGAGGTATGTAATCTCTCCTCACAAAAGCTCAATTAGGAAGACTAAGTTCCAGCAACATTTCACCTCAAAAATATTCAACTTTCAACCTCTCTAGTAACCAGCCCAATGCTTCATTTTATAGTGCAAAGGAAGGAGGTTACAGGTCCACCTATGAAGGGATAGAGTCCTCCTTAAAAGGGATAAGCTCCTTACATCAAGGGGTTAGCTCCTTAAGGTATGGGATGCATGAACCTTAAAGGACTGAACTTGCCACCTCAAGATTCCTTCTAGAAGCTTCCAGAAATGAGTCAAAGTGAATTCTTAACAATATACTTGTGCATTTTTAACTTTTACAGGGGTCCGCACCCATAACACAGAAACAGAGCGGTCAGGTGCGCAGGGGACATGACCATTAGGTGTTGGACTACATGCAATGCTAAGAGAAAGTGTGGAACCAGAGTTCTAAAGTCGGTTTATTTTCAGGGAGAGTTATATCTTCGTCTGGACTAACAAGTTCTTCAATAGAAATGAGTCCAGAAGGAAGATTTTGGGTAATGATACCTCCTACCCTGGGTGAACTAGGACCACTAGAAGTTGGAGAAGCAAATCCTGAAGATGGAGTAGGAGTAGGTTCAGTTTCAGGCTCAGAAATTTCAACTTCTTTAGCTAATTCACTAGTAGGAGAAAAACTACCAGTAACTTCAAAAAGTGAAATTGGCTCAAAAATATACTCCGTTGTCTGTACTTGATAACTAGGATGAAAAATTAAGGAAGACTCTCCGGCTTCTGGTGACCCAACTCTACTGTCACTAGGTGATACAAGAGCTTGTAGCCCTTCAAGCTGGCTTGGTGTATACTCAGGAGGTTGCCCCCGAAGTCTACGGGGTTGTCTCGGTAATTCCGCCATGATTAAATATTTAATTACTCACACACAAACAAAGAAAATATCAATAAAACCACCTAAAGTATCTAAAGAACCAAACAATTGAATCACACACCTAAAAAATCTAAGAGTTAAAACCACACACAAACAATAACTTTCCGTACCAAAAACACTAGTTGGTGATGGAATCCAACATCGTACCATTTTAATACAGAAAGGGCGGTTGGAACAAGTTACCCTGACAACCTGCTTAATGAAAAACAGACTGGCACAAGTTTCTTCACAAAACCATTCACGAGTGAAGAACCCCCCAAAGGAGTCCAAGATAGTCTAGTTGGGACATCTACTCCAGGGTACAATGAGACTCTCCTTCACCGTCACCCTTTTAGGAAATAATCTTAAGTTTATGACACTAAGGTTACCAATGTAACAAATTACACCTGGGGAACAGGTTCTACGATCTGATATACGTTGCAAGGGAAGAGGTAACAAAGCTTTCAATCCCCTTGAGGTTTTCCTTGAATGATCAATCCGAGGTTACCAACACGTGGCTCCCAGGCCCTCGACAATGGTTTAATCTGAGCGTTTTACCATTATAATACGCGCAAATCCTTCTATCTTTCCCAATGAGGACAGACTTGATTATCTCAAAGGTTTGGACATGATCTCGTGATTGACTCCTTTAAGAAGAGCTTCCCAAATTATATCAATTAAAATTGGATTTATTTCCTACCGCAAGATATAGCTACTTGTTTGTTTTAACTATCTTGGAGAGTTAATTACTACCTACTCCAAGATACTAGCCTAAGCTATATTGGTGATAAGAGCTCTAGAAAAAAAAAAGATTGCCAGATCAATTTTAATTAAGTGTTACTTTTATGGGTTGTTTCTTAAGTCAATAGGTATGGAAATGAAACTTTGATGGTGTGAAGAATCGACTCCAAAAACACTAAAAAATGCACCAAAGAATGATAAACAATTCGTTTTTCCTTCAATGAATTTATAGCTAAAAGAAAGAGTTTGAGAATGCAATTCTTTGAAAAACAAATCTTTCTTTCAACGTGTAAATAAAAAGAAACTCTTTTTGTCTTTTTCAACAAGAACTCAAAACGAGACTACTAATTATGCTCACAAAAAATCCTTTTTCTTTTTCAACACTCAAAAATTGCAAAAAAACGATCCTTTCAAAAGAGATTCTACAATTTCTAGAAAATACTCAAAACTACAAAACTAATCTTGAGATCTAAAAACTTTTTAAAAACCTAATTGAAATAAAAGCTTCAAATATTTTTGAGGACGTTTTACTTATTTATTCAGTAAAATAAGGATTAATTCATTCAGAATAACAAATCAATCAAAAAATATCCAGCTATGTTTTTTTTTATAAAAATGAAATTTAAAACTTATCGCCAAGTTCGTTCAAAGATTTGCAAAGAGAAAACGAAACCTATTTCTCACCAAGGAAGGATGTCACAAACCAATCAGAGTCATCAAGAAGGCAAAAAGACACCAGGGTGATCTAAGGTCTCTTAGGCTTCTAATCTTTTAGTCACTACAGGGACCGAGTGAAAACCAATCCAGGCATGCAAAACTTCTAGAAAATCATTTAAAACAAAAATACCAATGGAAATTACTCACGAGAGCTTTTTGACAGAACACAAGAAGGTTTGGGTAGACACTAAAAGTCATAAATGAAACCTAAACTTAACTGGGAGAAAACATTTTATGTTTTTCAAAAAATTTCACAGGGTCTGCAGGCTTCCAGAAGAACCAGATGTGGTACCGCTCTGTGCACTAAAGGAACAGTGTGGATATGCCCGCACTATCTGTAAAAAGAAAGTGCGGTCCTCTTAAAAATTTTGAAAAAACAAAAAATAATCCAAATCCTAAAACCTACCCAATCCCACACACATCAGGCAAAAACCAGAAACAAAGACAAGTTTCTCAAGTCAAAGACAAAGGAAAACCCAAAACCAAATTCAGTTCCCCAGCGGAGTTGCCAATTTGTTGGCTGGATAAATCGATCTTGTGGACAAGGTCGATCCCCCTAGTATCAAAAGATATCTAGCAACAAGTAGGACAAGCAAATCTATCTTTCTCTAAACATTTTACAATTCATTGATAAAAACTATAGAGGTGTTTAGACCCTACCTTAAGTCCAACGCTAGCTTGTAGTAGCCATTCTTCAACCATCTGAAAGAGTTTCCTTTTGAGAGCCTGCAATCACAAACAAGCACACATCAAATAACACCTGCATAGCTAATATCATAAATCATGTTCATTATGGTGATCAAGGAATCCATAAAATAAACCATAAAACACAGCTTATTGAGAAAAATAAACTTATTTGTATTAACTTTGAAATAGAAGAACCTTACAAACTTTGGTGCCTTGATGTTGTACAAGCTCTTCCCAGGGTCTGAAACAGGAATCTCCTTTACTTTGACAAGCCTCACACTCTTCCAAATGAGTTCAGAGAGGTATGTAATCTCTCCTCACAAAAGCTCAATTAGGAAGACTAAGTTCCAGCAACATTTCACCTCAAAAATATTCAACTTTCAACCTCTCTAGTAACCAGCCCAATGCTTCATTTTATAGTGCAAAGGAAGGAGGTTACAGGTCCACCTATGAAGGGATAGAGTCCTCCTTAAAAGGGATAAGCTCCTTACATCAAGGGGTTAGCTCCTTAAGGTATGGGATGCATGAACCTTAAAGGACTGAACTTGCCACCTCAAGATTCCTTCTAGAAGCTTCCAGAAATGAGTCAAAGTGAATTCTTAACAATATACTTGTGCATTTTTAACTTTTACAGGGGTCCGCACCCATAACACAGAAACAGAGCAGTCAGGTGCGCAGGGGACATGACCATTAGGTGTTTGACTACATGCAATGCTAAGAGAAAGTGTGGAACCAGAGTTCTAAAGTCGGTTTATTTTCAGGGAGAGTTATATCTTCGTCTGGACTAACAAGTTCTTCAATAGAAATGAGTCCAGAAGGAAGATTTTGGGTAATGATACCTCCTACCCTGGGTGACCTAGGACCACTAGAAGTTGGAGAAGCAAATCCTGAAGATGGAGTCGGAGTAGGTTCAGTTTCAGGCTCAGAAATTTCAACTTCTTTAGCTAATTCACTAGTAGGAGAAAAACTACCAGTAACTTCAAAAAGTGAAATTGGCTCAAAAATATACTCCGTTGTCTGTACTTGATAATTAGGATGAAAAATTAAGGAAGACTCTCCGGCTTCTGGTGACCCAACTCTACTGTCACTAGGTGATACAAGAGCTTGTAGCCCTTCAAGCTGGCTTGGTGTATACTCAGGAGGTTGCCCCCGAAGTCTACGGGGTTGTCTCGGTAATTCCGCCATGATTAAATATTTAATTACTCACACACAAACAAAGAAAATATCAATAAAACCACCTAAAGTATCTAAAGAACCAAACAATTGAATCACACACCTAAAAAATCTAAGAGTTAAAACCACACACAAACAATAACTTTCCGTACCAAAAACACTAGTTGGTGATGAAATCCAACATCGTACAATTTAATACAGAAAGGGCGGTTGGAACAGTTACCCTGACAACCTGCTTAATGAAACAGACTGGCACAAGTTTCTTCACAAAACCATCACGATTGAAGAGAACCCCCCAAAGAGTCCAAGTGAGTCTAGTTGACATCTACTCCAGGTACAATGAGACTCATCCTTCACCGTCACCTTAGGAAATAATCTTAAGTTTATGGACACTAAGGTTACCAATAGTAACAAATACAACTGGGGGAACAGTCTACGATCTGATATACGTGCAAGGGAAGAGTAACAAAGCTCAATCCCCTTGAAGGTTCCTTGACATGATCAATCCGAGGTTTACCAACAAGTGGCCCCAGGCTCCTCGACAATGGTTAATCTGAGGTTTACCATTTATAATACGCGCAAATCTTCTATCTTTCCCAATGAGACAGACTTGATTATCTCAAAGGTTTGGACATGATCTCGTGATTGACTCCTTTAAGAAGAGCTTCCCAAATTATATCAATTAAAATTGGATTTATTTCCTACCGCAAGATATAGCTACTTGTTTGTTTTAACTATCTTGGAGAGTTAATTACTACCTACTCCAAGATACTAGCCTAAGCTATATTGGTGATAAGAGCTCTAGAAAAAAAAAAGATTGCCAGATCAATTTTAATTAAGTGTTACTTTTATGGGTTGTTTCTTAAGTCAATAGGTATGGAAATGAAACTTTGATGGTGTGAAGAATCGACTCCAAAAACACTAAAAAATGCACCAAAGAATGATAAACAATTCGTTTTTCCTTCAATGAATTTATAGCTAAAAGAAAGAGTTTGAGAATGCAATTCTTTGAAAAACAAATCTTTCTTTCAACGTGTAAATAAAAAGAAACTCTTTTTGTCTTTTTCAACAAGAACTCAAAACGAGACTACTAATTATGCTCACAAAAAATCCTTTTTCTTTTTCAACACTCAAAAATTGCAAAAAAACGATCCTTTCAAAAGAGATTCTACAATTTCTAGAAAATACTCAAAACTACAAAACTAATCTTGAGATCTAAAAACTTTTTAAAAACCTAATTGAAATAAAAGCTTCAAATATTTTTGAGGACGTTTTACTTATTTATTCAGTAAAATAAGGATTAATTCATTCAGAATAACAAATCAATCAAAAAATATCCAGCTATGTTTTTTTTTATAAAAATGAAATTTAAAACTTATCGCCAAGTTCGTTCAAAGATTTGCAAAGAGAAAACGAAACCTATTTCTCACCAAGGAAGGATGTCACAAACCAATCAGAGTCATCAAGAAGGCAAAAAGACACCAGGGTGATCTAAGGTCTCTTAGGCTTCTAATCTTTTAGTCACTACAGGGACCGAGTGAAAACCAATCCAGGCATGCAAAACTTCTAGAAAATCATTTAAAACAAAAATACCAATGGAAATTACTCACGAGAGCTTTTTGACAGAACACATGAAGGTTTGGGTAGACACTAAAAGTCATAAATGAAACCTAAACTTAACTGGGAGAAAACATTTTATGTTTTTCAAAAAATTTCACAGGGACTGCAGGCTTCCAGAAGAACCAGATGTGGTACCGCTCTGTGCACTAAAGGAACAGTGTGGATATGCCCGCACTATCTGTAAAAAGAAAGTGCGGTCCTCTTAAAAATTTTGAAAAAACAAAAAATAATCCAAATCCTAAAACCTACCCAATCCCACACACATCAGGCAAAAACCAGAAACAAAGACAAGTTTCTCAAGTCAAAGACAAAGGAAAACCCAAAACCAAATTCAGTTCCCCAACGGAGTTGCCAATTTGTTGGCTGGATAAATCGATCTTGTGGACAAGGTCGATCCCCCTAGTATCAAAAGATATCTAGCAACAAGTAGGACAAGCAAATCTATCTTTCTCTAAACATTTTACAATTCATTGATAAAAACTATAGAGGTGTTTAGACCCTACCTTAAGTCCAACGCTAGCTTGTAGTAGCCATTCTTCAACCCTCTGAAAGAGTTTCCTTTTGAGAGCCTACAATCACAAACAAGCACACATCAAATAACACCTGCATAGCTAATATCATAAATCATGTTCATTATGGTGATCAAGGAATCCATAAAATAAACCATAAAACATAGCTTATTGAGAAAAATAAACTTATTTGTATTAACTTTGAAATAGAAGAACCTTACAAACTTTGGTGCCTTGATGTTGTACAAGCTCTTCCCAGGGTCCGAAACAGGAATCTCCTTTACTTTGACAAGCCTCACACTCTTCCAAATGAGTTCAGAGAGGTATGTAATCTCTCCTCACAAAAGCTCAATTAGGAAGACTAAGTTCCAGCAACATTTCACCTCAAAAATATTCAACTTTCAACCTCTCTAGTAACCAGCCCAATGCTTCATTTTATAGTGCAAAGGAAGGAGGTTACATGTCCACCTATGAAGGGATAGAGTCCTCCTTAAAAGGGATAAGCTCCTTACATCAAGTTGTTAGCTCCTTAAGGTATGGGATGCATGAACCTTAAAGGACTGAACTTGCCACCTCAAGATTCCTTCTAGAAGCTTCCAGAAATGAGTCAAAGTGAATTCTTAACAATATATTTGTGCATTTTTAACTTTTACAGGGGTCCGCACCCATAACACAGAAACAGAGCAGTCAGGTGCGCAGGGGACATGACCATTAGGTGTTGGACTACATGCAATGCTAAGAGAAAGTGTGGAACCAGAGTTTTAGAGACTTTTGAGGGATTTCTCTTATTTTCAAGGCTTGATATGAAGAACTGAGGTTTTAAGACTTGGAAAGGAGGAAAGTATGAGTGGTGATGGACTCACACAGATTTCAGAATGTCAAGGTGACATTTTTTGTGCAATAGGGTAGAACCCTTAGGGTTTCATTTTCTCCGTGTATGTGTGTAGTTTCAGGGATTTTCATGCCCTCCCTATTTGACTGGGCCTGTAAATTGTAGTTTTCGGTTTTCATGGGTTTCAAAACTCTCCACGGTTTTTGGGTTATATAATTTGTACAATGAACTGTTAAATGGGAAATGAAATGGATGTTCAAGAATGATTGAATGTTGAATATAAAAGTACCTGGTTTTTCTTGTTGAGGAAAGAAAAATGTATTGTCTATGTTGTCTTTTCCTTTGTCTGGTTCCTAGTCTGAGATGCCTTCTGTCACAAGATTCTTGTCGATGCCATTCGGCTTCTTAATGAGTTATTTCACTATTTTGATTTCAATACAATGTCTGAAACATTTATGCACAAGAAAATAAAACATTGTCCTGCTTCCTTAGTGATAGGTTCTAGTTCTAGATTCATTTGATTTTATAGATATTCAAGACAATTGTAAATTACAAATCTTAAGTCCTCTCTTCTCCTTGGATGGCCACCCCTCAATTAGGCTCTGGTTTTTCTTTTTCAATGCATTACTAGCAGTTTCTTTACAGTCGAGGAACTGTTCCTCAGTTACCTTTCAGTTATCTAACAATTTATTTAAACATGCTCTTAAGTAATCCTATCTTGACATGCTTGCTCTATTTACGATGTTTTTTTTCTTGATGTTGGGTCTAGTGATGATTTGGCTCTATGTAAACACAGGGTATTACCTTGCTACTACACTGGATGGCTCAACGAACTCGTTCCCATGTAATCTTCTTGTTCTGGTTTCATTTCCTCCTTTCGTTTTTAAGTCTCTAACCCTCTGGCTCCTTAGTGAGCAGGCAAAACTCTCTCATGGCATTTCTATTGGGAGAAACTCTCTGTTGCAAGTCTTAACTCTCATCCTCTGTTGTGGAGTTAGACCTTCTCCAGGTAAATCCTCGCTCCTTTCCTGGTTATCTGCTTCACTGTATTTTGGTCTCGTGGCCCTACTTAACTGCTACCTTGTTTTCTGGTGGTGTACAGGTCATTCCATTGGAACGTTGCTCCACAACCTCGTCCTTGGGAGTTTTCGTAGGCTTAGGGAAAACCTGGGTAGGGTCTTTCCGTGGATATATCTTTCTTTTGTTGTCTCTATCTTTAGTTGGGTATAACCCTTAGGGTTTCACTTCCTTCATGTATGTGTGTGGTTTCAGGGATTTTCATGCCCTCGCTATTTGACTCGGTGTGTAAATTGTAGTTTTTAGTTTTCATGGGTTTCAAAACTCTCCACGGTTTTTGGGTTATATAATTTGTACAATGAACTGTTGAATGGGAAATGAAATGGATGTACAATAATGCTTGAATGTTGAATATAAAAGTACCTGTTTTTTTTGTTGGGGAAAGAAAAATGTATTGTCTACGCTGGCTTTCCCTTTGTCTGGTTCCTGGTCTGAGATGCCTTCTGTCACAAGATTCTTGTTGATGCCATTCGGCTTCTTAATGAGTTATTTCACTGTTTTGATTTCAGTACAATGTCTGAAAAATTTATGCACAAGAAAGTAAAAAATTGTCCTGCTTCCTTAATGACAAGTTATAGATTCATTTGCTTTTATAGATATTCAAGACAATTGTAAATTACAAATCCTGAGTCCTCTCTTCCCTTTGGATTGTAGCCCCTCAATCAGGCTCTGGTTTTTCTTTTTCAATGCATTACTAGCAGTTTCTTTACAATCGAGGAACTGTTCCTCAGTTACCTTTTAGTTATCTAACAATTTATTTAAACATGCTCTTAAGTAATCCTATCTTGACTTGCTTGCTCTATTTAGGATGCTTGTTTTCTTGATGTTGGGTCTGGTGATGATTTGGCTCTATGTAAACACAGGGTCTTGCCTTGCTACTGCACTAGATGGCTCAACAAACTCATTCTCAGGTAATTTTCTTGTTCCAGTTTCATTTCCTCCTTTCGTTTTTAAGTCTCTAACCCTCTAGCTCCTTGGTGAGCAGGCAAAACTCTCTCATGGAATTTCTGTTGGGAGAAAGCCTCTGTTGCAAGTCTCAACTCTCATCCTCTGTTGCAGAGTTAGACCTTCTCTAGGTAAATCCTCACTCCTTTCTTGGTTATCTACTTCACTATATTTTGGTCTCGTGGACCTACTTAATTGTTTCCCTGTCTTGTGGTGGTGTGCAGGTCATTCCAGGGGAACGCTACTCCACGACCTCACCCTTGGGAGTTTTCGTAGGCTTAGGGAAAACCTGGGTAGTGTCTTTCCATGGCTGTATCTTTCTTTTGCTTGCTCTTTCTTTAGTTGGGTATAACCCTTAGGGTTTCACTTCCTCCGTGTATGTGTTTGGTTTCAGGGATTTTCATGCCCTCGCTGTTTGATTGGGCCTGTAAATTGTAGTTTTTGGTTTTCATGGGTTTCGAAACTCTCCACGGTTTTTGGGTTATATAATTTTTACAATGAACTGTTGAATGGGAATTGAAATGGATGTACAAGAATGCTTGAATGCTGAATATAAAAGTACCTAGTTTTTTTTGTTGAGGAAAGAAAAATGTATTCTATGCTGGATTTTCCTTCATCTGGTTCCTGGTCTGAGATGCCTTTTGTCGCAAGATTCTTGTTAATGCCATTTGGCTTCTTAATGAGTTATTTCACTGTTTTGATTTCAATACAATGTCTGAAACATTTATGCATAAGAAAATAAAAAATTGTCCTGCTTCCTTAATGACAAGTTCTAGATTCATTTGCTTTTATAGATATTCAAGACAATTGTAAATTACAAATCCTGAGTCCTCTCTTCTCTTTGGATGGAAGCCCCTCAATTATGCTCTGTTTTTTCTTTTTCAATGCATTACTAGCAGTTTCTTTACAGTTGAGGAACTGTTCCTCAGTTGCCTTTCAGTTATCTAACAGATTATTTAAACATGCTCTTAAGTAATCCTATCTTGACTTGCTTGCCTATTTTTTAAAGAACAATGGCTGAGTCAGCCTTAATTTAAATAAAACAAAATAAAATAGAAACTCAAAATGTTTTTCTTTATTTCCAACAAAATAAAAAAACATTTTCCAGTTGTCACCTTTTCAGTCAGATGCTCCTGCATCAGGCTCTTGGGGTAAATTAAACTCATGGCTCCTATCCATGAGCTCTTCAATAGAGTACCTGACGCTTTGAATCTGGCCATCATCTAACCAAGAACTATCTTCAATAGGATGGCCCTTCCACTTGACTAGGTACTGCAAATATTCTTTCCTTCGAGTCCATCTAGCCACCTAGGTGTCTAGGATCTATTCGATCTCTAAAGGCTTTGATGGGGGAATCTGTTTAATCCATGAGCCATTCTCATTCTAGGTGTCCCGTGTTTGTATTTTCGAATTGTCTTCTTCCTTTTCCGTAATGTATGGGTACAAATTTGCCACATTAAAAATGGGTGAAATTCCTATACCTGGGGGTAACTGCAATTCATAATTGCTCGCAGAAATCTTTTGAAGAGTCTTGCAAGGCCCAATTTTATTCCATTTTAACTTGTTTTATTTTCCTTTAGGAAAACTCTTGTTGCATAGGTGTGCTAATACCAGGTCTCCTACATTGAATTGTACCTCCCACCTTTTCAAATCTGCTTTCTGTTTGTATCTTTGGTTGCTGTCTTGTAATTTTAATTTCACCTGTTCATGAAGATCGCTGATTGCCTTTGCGAATCTTCACCATCAACACTCCTGTGCTCCAACTGACCCAAATCCCGAAACTCATGTACTCCACGTGGGTGCATTCCGTATAGGATCTGGAAAGGAGTACTACCCGTGCTTCTGTTGGGCGAATCATTATAAGCAAATTCCACTTGTACAAGCACATGATCCCATTGTCGAGAATTTTCTCCAACCAAACTCCTTAATAGATTTCCTAGACTTCGGTTCACCACTTTGGTTTGGTTGTCGGGTAGAAGATGATAAGCTAAGCTGAAGTTTAGTTTGGTGTCTAATTTTTTCCATAAGGTTCGCCAAAAATAAGCTGTGAATTTGACGTCTCGGTCCGAAATAATAGACTTCGGAAAGCCATGTAATCTGACTATCTCTATGAAGAACAAATGTGCTACATGTGTGGCATCACTGGTTTTCCTACATGGAATGAAATGTGCCATTTTGGTGAAACAATCCACCACCACCATGATGGAATCAAATCCCTGTTGTGTCTTCAATAGACCTAAAACAAAGTCTAAACTGGCTGATTCCCATGGTTTGTTTGGAATAGATAAGGGCATATACAACCCTGTGTTGTGGCTGTGTCCCTTTGCAAGCTGACACACTTTGAATCTAGTCACAAATCTATGTACATCTCTATGCATCTTCAACTAATAGTAAAAGTGGCTCAATTGATCCAAGGTCTTGTCTATGCCAAAATTCCCAGCTAAACCTCCATTATGCTTTTCCTAGATTAAGTTCTCTCTCATAGAACATTCTAGAATACACAACTACCCTCCTTTTAACAACAACCCTTCCTACATATTACAGTCCAGCCATGAACTGTTATCTCTCAACAATGGAATTTGCAAGCTTCATAGGCTTCCTTAAAATCTACATTTGTTTCATACAAGTCCTTAAGATGTTCAAATCCTAATACTTGTATCGTACTTTCCTATAGGATCAAATTCCTCCTGCTTAATGCATCTGCCACTTTGTTGGCTTGACCGTTGATGTGTTTCAACGCAAATGTAAAACTATACAGGTACTCCCCCCACTTCACATGTTTATGGTTCAGCTTATGCTTCAGCGCGTGAACCACTGCATAATAATTCTTTGTCATAAGACGTGTACTTCTGCCTACTTTCATTTAGTTTCTCACTGAAGTAGGGTATTGGCTTGTGTCCTTGGTTGAGTATTGCACCAATGGCCATTCCACTGCATCACAATGAACTTGAAAATTTTTGTTAAAGTTCGGTAATCTCAAGATTGGTTTTTCAGTAATCTTTCTTTTGAGCAGATGAAAAATCTTCTCTACCATTTTTGTGCAATGAAAAGGCTGGTTGGCCTTCTTAATGGTATTCACAATGGGTGCATAAATCCCACTGAAATTTTTAATAAACTTTCGATAAAAACTCGCCAATACATGAAAACTCCGTACCTCAAACAAACTTTTGGGAGACGACCAACTAACTATGGCTACAACCTTTTCGGGATCCATTTTTAGTTCATTCTCGGAAATCACAAATCCCAAATAAATCAACTATTTCTTGAAAAAAGAACATTTCTTCAAATTTATTAGTAATCTATTTTGCTACAATTTTTCCAATACATACCTCACATGTCGAAAATGCTCTTCCTTCATCTTGCTGAATATAAGTATATCAACCATATATACAATCACAAATTTACCAATTAATTCCTTCAACATCTCATTCATCAAATGCATGAATGTGTTAGGCACATTGCTCAATCCAAATGGCATAACTAGCCATTCATATAAGCCTTCATTAGTCTTAAAAGCTATCTTCTTCTCGTCACCTTCTCGAATCCTGATTTGGTGATAGCCGCTTTTTAGGCCTATCTTTGAAAAGTACACTGCTCCACTCAAACAATCCATGATATCATCCATCTGAGGTAAAGGAAACATGTACCTGATAGTGATCTTGTTAATTTCCCTAGAATCAGTGCACATCCGCCACTCACCTCCTTTCTTGGGAGCTAAAACAGTCGGAATTGCACAAGTGCTTAAACTTTCTGTTTGGTCAATTTAGTGTCCTAAATTGCTCTACATAGATTATCAATCCGGGTATTATAAACTGATGAAGTGTAGTGGACTGTTTGTGCTAGCTAACCCTTCTTACTTGGTTGTTTTTGTGTTTTATGTTGTTTTGGGGGGTTTTTGTCTTTTAATTCATAATGATTTACAATGTAATTATCAAAACTTAAATTTAACTTTTGTAAAGACTGCTCAAAATCTAAAAATGAAAGCAGAACTTAAGAAAGAAATGAAAATAGAGCTAAGAAATATTTGGAAGCAAAGCTAAGAAAGAAATGAAAACAAAGTTTCTATTCCTAGTTTACCATTATTTCCAAATCAAGAATTAAAATTGAAAGTGAAATTTGCAACTGATGTCTAACTAATTACAGAAATAAAACTAAATGAATTACCTGGTTACTCTACCTCTCAATTTTGGGAGAAAGTCTCCTTGGGATGACATTTGAGTAATTATGTACTTCATTAATCTAAGAGAAAGCAAATACAGAGATGCAGAAATAACTCATTGCATAGATGAAATGTTCAACCACTTAGTTAAGGATGGATTATCAACTTGAAGGTTTTTCCATAAACATTCATTAACACCATGAGTTAGTAAAATAAAAATGAAATGGCAAAGATAGTAAATGACACTAATCAGTTTAATTGAGAATTTATACTAGCAAAACAGTGAATGAAGTAAACTATCAAACAATGTACCCTTATCATTGTTCAATCCTACTCTCATATTGAAACAATGTTAGTTTTTAATTGAAGAAACAATATTACACCATTGAGTTCTATCTTCTAAATTACTGATAAAAACTAAAAAGAGATCAAGCAAATGGAAACTGCTCTAAATTATAAACACTGTTAATAAGAAAATGATGGAAATTGCATTATAAATATTGTTAGTAAGAAAATGATTATAAATACTGTGAAAGAAAATGATGATTTTACAGTTAATGAGAAGAAGAAAAATAAAATGAAATGAAACCTTCTTGAGTGCACTGGCCCTCTACAGCTG
Organism: Pinus taeda; assembly: GCA_000404065.3. Taxonomy (NCBI): domain Eukaryota; kingdom Viridiplantae; phylum Streptophyta; class Pinopsida; order Pinales; family Pinaceae; genus Pinus; species Pinus taeda. The sequence continues at coordinate 48,483 of APFE031501953.1, read as the reverse complement.
ATTAGGCTACTCTTGCTCAATCAACTCCAAGAAAACGCCTTCATATTTTCATAGAAACATGCAGTATTTTCATATTAAAATAGGGACAAAAAATGCCCAGAAATTACAGAGCCTAGAACTCCGATTTCACAATAAAAATATTACTATCACTACTAATTTCTTTGGCCCTTTACACAAGTATTTATAAGAAAAACCATATAACTGTTTGTGGAGAAAAACATGCTATAGCTAAACACGTAGAAGACAGATATGTGGAATTTCTTCCTCAGGCGTTGGAGACATAAATCCAAGACATGGTGGTTGTTGGATTCGTTTTTACAGGTGGCCGTTGGAGTCCAGAGGTACAAGTAGTTGCTCCGGATAACACTTACCATCATTGTGAAACGTATTAAATAACCACGAAACAGAGTCATGTTACCTTCGGTCTCTCTATGTTTGACTTATCCATTGACGTAGTCTTATGCCATATTCTTTGTTAACCTGGGCTAAATGAATAGGACAGGGTCCATGTCACGATGATTTCCAAGCTGGCCATGTGGTTGGTTTCTCCTTTTGACACCTAGAACCTGTTAGAGCATCAAGGTAGCTATGGAACAGCCTATTAGTTGCAGAATACGCCGTGTTTCGTAGCTAATATACAAAAATTTATTCAAACAACAAAACATAAAAGCATGACATGTAAATCACTAAATTTCCTCCTCAAGACAGTATATATCAGTCATTGGTGATTAGAATGCATATTTCTTATGGAAAAACAAAGAAAAGGAATGAGAAGAGTTGTTAGGGAAAGAGTAATTTTGAGGCTCAACACTTTCCCGAATCAGTCCTTTATCCAATAACTCTTGCACCTACTTCCTGATTTCTTCATTGTCCTTCAAACTCATCTGGCAAGAAACTTTGTTTGGGAAACTGGCTCTTGGAATAAATCAATATGGTGACTAATACTCCTCTTTGGTGCTAATTGGTCCAGTAGATCATCTACCACAATATCACTAAATTCCTGTAGCATGTCCTATATCTCTTTAGGTAAGTTAGTGACTTCAGTATGGATCAATATTGGTTTTGAACTTTGCACAACAGCATATTTTACCTCATCATCCTCCATCTGTCGCAAATTTTTTTTTCCACGTAATAGTAATGCTTTTGTCCCGCTGGTTTCTGCAACATCCTCTTCCTTCATGGGCACTAGCGTATGATTTATCCCATCTTTAACAGACTTATAACAATTTTTTTCCCCATCATGGATGACCTTCCTATCATACTGCCATGGTCTGCCCAGCAGAATATGGCACACGTCCATAGGCATGATATCGCAAGTCACCTTATCCTTATACTTGCCAATATGAAACTCTACTTCGCATTTCTCATCGACCAGCAGTTGGTGAAATTTCTGCAACCAAGACACCCTATATGGAGTTGGGTGTTTCAACTTCTCCAAACCCAATTTCCCCACCATTTCAGTAGCTACCAGATTATCAGTACTTCCACTGTCTATGATTAATTTGCAGCATTTCCCATGCGACTTGCACACAGTTTGAAATAATGCTTTCCTCTGTGTTTGATCAACTACTTCCTTAGATGGTTTCAATAATACCTTGTTCAGCACCAAGGCTTCCCCAGTTTCAGGCATATTTTCCACCACCTCTTGTGGTGGTGCCTCTGCTTCATCGGGCTGAGCGAAAAATGCTCCCCTCTGTCTACTTTGTTCATTTCTAGGACATTCAAAGGACCTATGTCCTCACTTGTGAAGCTTGTAACATTGATAGGCATTTCCTCTGCCTCTGCCATTAAATTTTCCTCACTGGTATGACCTTCCTGCTTTGGTGTTACCTTCCCTTTCAGTCTGTCCTGAAGTCTTCCAACTATTGCCCACTTCATTGCTGTTGGTAGTCCTACCTCTGACCTCTACCAGAGCCATGTCCTCTTTTGTCATTATGTTTCCTAGCAATCTTTTCATCTGCCTTCAAAGCACTTTGATAGGCTTCCTCTATGTTCTTAGTGGAAAGAATACTAATTTCGTTTAGGATCTCCATCTATAGACCATTTACAAACCTCGCTGTTTTCTTAGGGGCATCTTCAACATAACCAGGTCTTAGGTTTACTTTATAGCATTCTTCAGTATATTCCTTTATGATCATCATTCTTTGCCTCAGGTTCTGTACTTGTATATAAAGGGAAATTTGATAATCTTTAGGCAGAAATTTTCTCTTCATTCTAGCAATCATCCTGTCCCATTTTTTGATAAATGGTTTGTTCAATCTCCTCCTTTCTGCCTATACACTGTCCCACCATAGTGTTGCATGTCCCTTCAACTTAGTGACAGCAAACCTGTTCCTCTTGTCTTTGCTGATTTCTTCATATTCAAAATATTTATATAGTTCACTTATCCAGTTCAATAATGCCTCTATGGACATACTACCATCATAGTTAGAGAGTTGCGGTCTTGGTTTGCTACTAGCCAACAAAACTGACCTCAATAGTTTAATCTCTAGTCCTTCTTCATCTGACCCATCCGTCGTGGCTACGTTTTCCTCCTCACTATCATCCCAACCTTCTGGATCTCTACGCCTTCCTGCTTCCACTACTGTTAAACATGTAGTTAAAGTCCTAATTTCTTCTCGTAACCCTTCATCTGATACTCTTCTGATGGCTCTACCTCAACCCCTTCTTCCTACCTCTATCTTTGTCTAGAGAAAGGAACAAACTGCTATGATACCAAAAATTGATGGCGATCCCGAGGAGGGACACGTAGCAGCAACCGTTTAACTCTTATCATTTTTCAAAAAAATAGTGGCAGGGGTTTGGTGTGAGGTTTTAATACAATTTATGTTTTTCGGCCTACCCTTTGTACTGGCCTTAGGTTTGCAAACACTGTCTATCACACATGTCAAGGGTATTTGGAATTCATTCTTGCATTGTTGTGGTCTGGTTCGACCCTATTGGTACACTGTGCTTTCTATTGGTTCTTGTGATGGTTGGTAAGAATTGTGTATTACTTGTCCTGTATGTTGGTTTGTTAGTGTTGTGCCTTGCTTTTTCCATATGGTGGTTTGTTAGCGTTGTTCCTTCACTTGCTCGCTTTGGTGGTTTGCCTCATTGGTTCTTGGAGGTTTTCAAGTTGATTTTCCACCTGCAAGTCAATTCATCTCTATCACCTGGCTCACACGTTGTCTCTACTCTATTTACGATGCTTATTTTCTTGATGTGGGTCTAGTGATGATTTGGCTCTATGAAAACATAGGTTCTTCCCTTGCTACTGCACTGGACAGCTCAACGAACTCATTCTCAGGTAATTTTCTTGTTTCGATTTCATTTTCTCCTTTCGTATTTAAGTCTCTAACACTCTGGCTCCTTAGTGAGCAGGAAAAACTCTCTCATGACGTTTTTGTTGGGAGAAATCCTCTGTTGTGAGTCTCATCTCTCGTCCTCTATTGTGGAGTTAGACCTTATCTAGATAAATCCTCGCTCCTTTCTTGGTTATTTGCTTCACTGTATTTTGGTCTCATGGCCCTACTTAACTGCTGCCCTGTTTTGTGGTGGTGTGTAGGTCATTCCAGGGGAACATTGCTCCATGGCCTCGTCCTTGACAGTTTTCCCAGGCTTAGGGAAAACCTGGGTAGGGTCTTTCCTCCATGTATGTGCGTGGTTTCAAGGGCTTTCAAGCCCTTGTTGTTTGAATAGTATTAGTATAGTTTCAAGGGCTTTCATGCCCTTGCTATTTGACTAGTATTAGTATAGTTTCAAGGGTTTTCATGCCCTCGCTGTTTGACTAGGCTTGTAAATTGTAGTTTTCGGTTTTCATGGGTTTCAGAACCATCCATGGTTTTTGGTTTATATAATTTGTACAATGAGCTATTAAATGGGAAATGAAATGGATGTATAGGAATTCTTGAATTCTGAATATAAAAGTACCTAGTTCTTTTTGTTGAGGATAGAAAAATCTATTGTCTATGTTGGCTTTGCCTTTGTCTAGTTCTTGTTCTGAGATGCCTTCTTTCACAAGATTCTTGTCAATGCCATTCGGCTTTTTAGTGAGTTATTTCACTAGTTTGCTTTCAATACAATGTCTGAAACATTTATGCACAAGAAAATTAAAAAATGTCCTACTTCCTTAATGACAAGTTCTAGATTCATTTGCTTTTATAGATATTCAAGGCAATTGTAAATTACAAATCCTAAGTCCTCTCTTCTCTCTGGATGGCAGCCCCTCAATCAGGCTATGGTTTTTCTTTTTCAATGCATTACTAGTAGTTTCTTTACAGTTGAGGAATTTTTCCTCAGTTACCTTTCAATTATCTAATAGTTTCTTTAAACATGCTCTTAACTAGTCCTATCTTGACTTGCTTGCCTAATTTTTAAAGAACAATGGCTGAGTCAGACTTAATTTAAATAAAACAAAATAAAACAGAGACTCAAAATGTTTTTCTTTCTTTCTAGCAAAATAAAAAACATTTCTTAGCTGTTACCTTTTTAGTTGGATGTTCTTGCATCAAGATGCTTTAGGATTGTGGGGTTTTTCCATTCCTTCATTGCATTAATTTTGTAGGCTCTATCTTGACACCCTTATGAGATACAATATGACCCAAATATTCCACCTCTTGTACCTCAAAGAAACATTTGGATGGTTTTGCATGCAATTGTTTCTCATCCAATAGTTTAAGCACCTTGTCAACATGTTGAACATGGTCTTTCCAAGACTTATTGTAGATTAGTATATCATAAAAACTACTAACACAAATATTCTAAGAAATGATTTGAAAGTGGAATTCATCAAACCTTGAAATGTGGAAGTTGCATTAGTAAGGCCAAAAAGCATGACCAAAAATTCATAGTGACCTTTAGGAGTTTTGAATGTTGTTTTTGGAATGTCTTTTGTCTTCATTCTAATTTGATGATATCTAGAACGAAGATCCAACTTGGAGATGGAAATTGCTCCATGTAATTCATCCAACAATCCATTAGAGACAAGAATGAGAATTTTTTCTTTAATAGTGAGCTTACTGAGCTCTCTATAATATGGACACATACACCATGATCATCCTTCTTGTGCACCAATACTACTAGAGAAGAGAAAGAAATTTGGCCAAGTTGAATTATGTATACCTTCCTCTAGTATTTATGCAACTATACATTCAATTTCACCCTTTTGGGCATAAGGATATCTGTAAAGTTTGATGTTTGGCATAACACTTATTAGAATCAAGTGAATAGCATGATCATGATCACAAATAGATGGGAGACCTTTGGGAGTCTCAAACACATTGGAATGATTTTTCAGGACTCTTTGGATATCTAGAAAAATGGATGATTTCGATGTTTGAACATCGAGTAAGCATAATTGTGAAATTAGTCCTCATTTTCCTCTCTTCAAAATATTTTTCATACCTTAGAGATGATTACATTCATCAGTTTCCCTGTGATGCCCTTTGATTCAATTTCCTTTCCTTCCTAGAAAAAATTCAAGAAAAGTTCTTGAAAATTAAAATCTATTGTCCATAAAGATTGTAACCATTGGACTCCTAATAAAACATTAGAACCATCCATTAGAATGGAAAGCATTGGAATATTCAATATATATTCCCCCATGGTTAGCTTGATATTATGGCACTTCCTTGAGCAATTAATAGTTCCTACATTTTCAACAATCACTTGACAGTTTGGTGTTGGATATAGAAATCAATTCAATTCATTGGTTATCTTATAATGAATAAAATTATGGGTACTATCTGAATCAATCAATACTATTGTCCTTTTCTTCTTTATATATCCTTATATCTTGAGAGTTTGAGGAGTGTTAATTCCCAACAATGCATTACAAGAAATTGTCAGATTCATTTATCCTTTCTCTATGGTTGGTTCTTGGTGTATATCTTCTTCTCTTAATGTTTCTTGTTTCTTTTCTTCCTCCTCTTCACAATCTATGTAAAATAAGTTATGCTCAACACACTTATGGCCTTTAATGTATTTGTTATCATAACTATAACAAATCCATTTTGCTAATTCTTCCTCCAGTTTTTTTGGTGTCAACCTTGTAGGTTGTGGGAGGCTAGGAGTGGAAACACTTCTATCTTTACAGTTGAGAGTGATAGACCACCTTGTTGCCATAATTTTTCTTTTAAATTTTCTTTCCATGATGAATGCATTTTCCAATGACTTAGGCTCCCAAAGGCGACCCTCATGTTGGATGTTATCCTTTCAATTCCCTATAAAGGCATCAATAATATATTCAATCTTTGATATTCAATTAAATTATCTATTATATTCAATCTTTGAAAGTCCTCAATGTGCTCCACAACTAGACCCTTTTGTTTGAAATTTGTCATTTGGCTAAAGAATATATTACTCTTTGTATCCTCACAATGTGCTATCAATTCCTCTATAAAAAACGTCCAAGTGGCTATTTATTTACGAGAACAATGCCATCGATACAATACAAATTTATTGGGTTCTAAATATAAAGATGCAATGTGTACCTTTTATGTGTGTTGCACATCATGTAGATTAAAAAACTGCTCCATTTGTAGTATCCATGTCACTGGATCCTTGCCATCAAACTTCCTGATATTGATATTTGGAATTTGGTGGGTATTAAACCCAATTTTGGGGTCTCTAAAATCATAATTAACATTCCTTTTGTCCTTATCATTATTTTCGTGGAGTACCTTGTCACTACTAGAAAGCATTTCTTGCAGCAACTTTGTCAAACCTTCCTTAAAACCTGGCATATCTTCTTTTAAACCATTCTCAAACCATCCATATTAGCTTCCATGTATACTTTTAAACCACTCTTCAAACCTTCCCTGTATTCTTTTAAACCATCTATCTTAGCTTCCATTTCATTTTTGATTACTCTTTGCGAGAGTGAAATTGGTTGCACCTGGTCTCATAATTTTGATATATCATGTTGCGTTTCTTCCTCTTCTTCATGCGTCACAGTAAACATTTATGTTGGCTTAATAGGTCTATCCACTTTTTTGTTTCAAGTAATTTTTGAACCAAATAATGATATCTATACTTCATTATGCTCCTTGAATTATCTTAAACTATTTTTTCAAACAAAAGTTATGCAATTTTTTTTTAAAATACATACTTTTTTCTTAATTTTAGGCGCTTGATATTGAAAATATTGTGTATCTTTAATTTAGGCTCTCCAAAGCATTAAATTGCACGTTGTGGTAGCCCTTTGTATCTTCTTTCTAACCCCACCATCTATACCAAGATAACATTATGGAAATTTTCCCAATATGACTTAATTATGGACTCGTTCAGTAGATGGAACTAGTACAGGATGCAACATGTCATTGTTTTAACCTTCAACCCTGAAAATGATACAAGAGAAACTACAGTCCATGAGATTTTATTGAATTTTCACGAAATTCAAATATGATGCATGAAGAGAAAGTTATGATGATTTTTCTCGGAACACCTGTTTGAGATAGAATTTTGGGCCATGTATAAACCCTAACTTCCTTCGACTATATCTCCAAAACAATAGAAAACCAAGATTAATTTTTTTTACTCAATGTTCATCAATATTTCAGATCCATGTGCTTCCAATTTCGTCTTCTTAAGCCTCGCAAAAAAGAAAAAGAAAAAGGAATTAGAGTAAAAATTACAAGATGACCTGTTTGAAGAAGTGTAAGCATAGGATCCGGAGCTCAGATACCAAATGTTATGTAACCAGATCACAAAAACAGAAGAAAGATAGATCAATGAATTGAAAATAAGCCTCTTAGATGGGAAAACCTACTTTTAAATCACATAAATGAATAATTTTGGGATAATACAAATGACAAAACCTCCTTGGTATATATAGGAGTCCAAAAGGTCACAATATAATCAGGGCCTACATAACAATAATAATGTAAGGGCACAACAATAATAATAGTAGGCTTTTATGGGGCACAACAATAATAATATGGAGGTGACATGGGGCACAACAATAACAATATGGGGGCTACACTAGTATTATAGGGACATAACAAAATGCATGTGTTCCATTGTATTCATGGCCTCTTTAAGAATACATTTATTCAATAATATATATGGTATTCTAACACAATCTTCACATATGTTTTTTTTATCAATAAAAGCAAGATAGAACTAAGGTTACAAAAAAGGTGTATTTAACAGCACAAATTAAATTTGATAAATTAGGGGTTGATTATCCAAGATAATGGTATACATATGTACTAATCCAATCAACTCTACAACTTAATGCAATAATGAAACTTTAAAGTCAAGCACCAAATCTAAGTTTAGCAACAATATTTAAGATCTCCAAAACATCAATAATATTATAAGCTCATATAAAACATGTTACTTTTCTCCCTCATTGTTAGATAGGTTGAACTCCAGGTCAAAACACAACAAAATACCAAACGACTTTGACATCTACTATATAGTTGACAAGGAGGTTTGTCTTGTCTTAATCGCAAGGTTTTAATACTTACAAGGGTCTTCAAGAGGCTTATGCCCCTTAATGAAAATATCTTGAAAACCTAACATGGAACAAATATTGAGAACTTGACTTCTAAAAGGTCTTCAATGACAAAATCCTAAAGAATTTTCTTGATGATGTGTGTGTATCTCAATATGTTTACTATATTAATGTTGAACTAGATATTTCACAATATGAATGGCACTTCGATTATTGTATTACTGTGTGGTCAAATTATGCTACTAGAATCCAAAATTTAAAAGCTTTTGTCTAAGCCAAATGGTTTCTTGACATAATTTTTCCAGAGTAAAAATATTTACTTTCATTACCAGGAATGGAAATTAAATTCCGCAGATGCACCTTGTGCATTAAAACAAAAGGAATGTATGCTATTTTCATCATCCCAAAAGCAAAAAGGTTATACCCATATATAGTATCTAGATATACCAACATGTTTACATTTTCCATAATCATTTACATAAGACAAAAAAATGAGTTGCTATCTATTTCTCGATATGCAAGTATCCATCAAATTTTTGCATGTAACAACACTCTCATAAAGTTGTCTAGACATGAAATTAAAAAAGATTAAACCAAAAAAAAAGTAATATATGAGATATCCCTATTACTATCCTAGATGCAACCCCTAAGAAGGGCTTGTGAAAATAAATTGTTATGTTTCCATCTATCTTCTCATTAATCTACCAAGTGCCCAATTCCATATGTGAGCCCGCCTTTGATAAGGAGTCTTCTTCCATGTTCCTTCTCTAGAAATATGGCAAATAGATATATGATCAAAAGATTGCTTCAAAAGGAAGACCTCGTCTAAAATGGGAGCCAGTGTCTGCATGTGACATCTCTGAATGTTATTAAACCAATTTATAATGATCACATAATCACCAAAGATCTGTAAATTACCACAATATTTCTCAAGAGAAAATAGAAGAAGAAGTTCCATGTTGAGTAGTTCTACATAATTATTAGTGCCTCTGCCAAGACCCCTTTGAATACTGAAAGAGTGATTTTCTTGGAGGAAAATAATAGACCCTCCACCACATACTCCTTCAGTCATAAATGCCCCATTAAAATATGCCCATGGGATAGTTCTATCTATTTCTTCATTAGCCATAGTATGAGTAGTATGAGCAAGATTCAAAACTACAAGGAGATAATATATGTCCAAGACATTTGCTTCCATGAAGTTGAGAGATGCAGACTTATCCTAGAAAATTCTAGTGTTACAAGACAACCATATAGCCCATTTAATAAGAAGAAGAATTATATGGATCTGTTTCAAAGAGGCCATATCCCATCATGACTTCTAGGCTTCACTGAAGTTTTCCCCTTGCTAGGTGATGGCATATCCTAATTTGTTCTTGGAAATAGACCAAACTACCAAAGAGAAAGGACATAGGAGGAATAAATGTTTCACCAGTTCCTTTACATTCTTATAAAGAATGCACCAGCTAGGACCTTCCAAACTATTTTTTTTTTAGATTATCCATGATGGGAACATTATTATTTAGTAGAAACGATTGAAAAAGATGAGCTTTGGCAAAATAAAATAGCTTCCAAAGCTTCTTCCACCACCAAGACATGATATTAAGTTTCTTATCTTCAATGATGAACATGTAGCTAGTTTTGGGCATGTATTCCCCTAACAGTGAGTGAACACAGACAAGGGAATCCTCCCTATCTTGTAACAAAACATGTGTTTTGTTTAGTACATTGATATAATTGTTTCATTTAATGGTGAAGTTTCCATGAATATTTAGCTACTGAGAATTTTTCCAACATTGTGCCCAAATAGAAGTATGATTGTTATCATCCACCTGATGGAAAACAAATATATCGTTTGTGTTATCAGCTTGTTTTTCCCCAGAGGGTTAGTACTTTTGAGACATTTGTTTGAGCCTTGACCCTTTTTGACCTATTTTTCTCCACAACCACATGGACCTAGTGTTAGACATGGAAACTATAATCCTTGAGTCGCATGGAATACCTTCCTTCCTAGTTCCCATAACCGGAATTTCTTAGTTTTTTCCATGTGGCCATGGCTTTTGTTCTAGAGACTTATGTTTACTAGGAGATCAATTCGGATCCTCATACTATCATATATATTCAAGTTGGATTGGGTGCATTATTGGAGAATATTCTTAACTTCTCTTTGCCCTAAGCATTTGCATTCATCCTCCTTGGAGACTCTCTGTCTCTTTAGATAATGGTCTATCCTAGAGGGTCAGGATAGAGTTATAGGGAGAGTTATATATTTAAATTTTCATTTTGATTCCAAGATTGTGATTCACTTTTTCTTAAGGTCATATTTCTCGAAGAGTGGGGGACTCTGGCAAAATCTGGAGAGGAGATACTATGTGTGAAGGTATACATGTATTATTCCATTTCATGATCAATGAAAGTGAATATTCCCTTCTTTTGTCTAAATTTATGATTAATTGTTCATGTTTATGCTTGTTTATCTAAATTCACAATCCTTTGCAGAAGGCCATTTGTGATCTTTATTTGGTGGTTCTTGTGTGCAAGTTCTAGATTTGTTTTAGAGGTCAATATCTCCTAGTTGGAGAAAGGAATATCTACATCAAACCCAACACTCTTAACCAATCTAGGAGGATCATAGATTTTAACTCAAATCCTAGCTAAGGATTTCATGCATGAATGATTGTTTGGATCATATGGTTTTGGATATATTTGTTTGCTCAATTTTAGTGATATATTATGTTGTCTAGTAGTATTGTTGGGGCCATAAGACTACTAAGCAATAGCTCCTAGTGGTTGTGTGTAATTTACCACAATAATTTTCATGTAGAAAATTGTCCAACATGGGAAACAGGTGAAAGTGCTCCCCACTTCCGACCTAGGTGTCCATACCAATTTTCACCATCTCCCCAGTTCCTATTTTCCATGCCAATTTAGATTCAATGTGAGAGAACGCTGACATATTTTCTTTCCACGTTACCAAGGAATTTGGTATTTTCTATATACCAATGTTTTCCAAATAATATGGGTTGAAGTCAATATTCAACATGTTTTTACAGCTAAGGATTTAACAAAGGAATGGAGGTTTTTCAATCCCCAACCCTGCACTCTTTCAAAAGAGTAATTTTATCCCATCTCACCCAAGGAAAAACATGCCCTTCTTTATACCACAACCATAAGAAATGATAACAAATGTTTCAAATTGTATTTAGTTTTCCTTTTCAGAATCGATGACAAAGACATCCAAAAAACTAGAATTTCTTCTAAGAAAATGTTTATAAGGAATATCCTTCCCACTCTTGATAACCATCACAAACTCAAAACCTTCAATATATTTTTTATATTGAAGATAACCATATAATTTTTTTATATTCATTTGGATTGATATGGAACCCCAAATACTCGAGACCAACATCAAAATTGTGATATTGATATGGAAGGATGTTTTAGGAATTTATAAGTTCATCTCTGGAGGAAAGAGAAGATTTAAACTTTAAATTGCATACCTATAGATTTTTGGAATAGCTTCAAAACCACTTTGATAGTAGTTAGGTCAAGCCTAGATCCATCGAAAAATAATAAGATGTCTCCCACAAGGAGCAAGTGAGTCATTTTCATATCCTCCGCCACCCGAGCACCTCTCAGTACTCCCCTCCTTTTTTCATCTGATGTAAGCCTCCTAATGCTTTCCACAATCAACATAAACAATAAGGTAGATAAGGAACAACCTTGTTTGAGTCCCCTCTGGGCGTAAAATAAAGGTGAATCTAATCCATTGATAAGGACAACAAAAGACACATTGGATATGCAACTCATAACCCAGTTAATGAAGGGGACTTCAAAGCCTAAATGAGTAAGCAACAGGAAGAGATATATCCAAATTACTCTATCATAATCCTTTATAAGATCAATTTTGATCACTAATCCCTTGTATTTCTTTATCCTTAAGTTACACAACCCTTCCTAAGTTGCACCAATAACATAATGAATCTATCGACCTTCAAAAAAATAAAATTGTTTTTTTGATACATTCCAGGAGAGAGCCGATTTCATCTGTTGGAAATAATTTAAGCAATGATTTTGGAGACACAATTACAAAGAAAAATAGGTTGAAAATCATCAAAATATTATGGATTTTTTCCTTTAGGCATAAGGGCAATGGAGATCGAGTTCAAAGAGTCAACCATTTGAATTGAGACATGAAAATACTCAACTAACTGTAAGATATTAATACAAAATATATCATAAATCCCAAGAAAAATTCCCCAGTTCATCCATCAAGACCATGACTTTTTTCCTTTTGAAAACTATGCAGCAACCTTTGCAACTCCTCTTCTGACACTGGTTCCATAAGGTTATGGTTATCTTCCTGTTACTCAGTAAAATGTCACTGTCACCCTGTCAGTCTCCCTACTGTCATAAAATCAAATCCATCATGCTCATCCTCTCTGAAATGGCCAAAAAACCCTCTTTTCCTAAGTTTATTGGATCATCGTGACTGTTATTAAAATAACCGCGCTGATGGGCGGATGACAGTGTGACTAGTGCGCTACCAGCACGGAAGCACACGGGTTTTCCACGTTGGTCGAATTTCATAAACAGCGCACCCTCCACTTGCATTATATCGCGCTGACCAGACCTCTTCTGTAATTGAGATGCGATGTCAGCGCGCCAGCCCAGTTTTGCACCCGCGCTGATCTTGTTTGGGTGAGTTTGTTCTAACAGCCAGCCTTCCAGATGACTCCAGACTTGGTTGTTAGCTTTGTAAAGGTCGCCATCCTTTCTTTGGCATGTCTGTTCGCCTGGTCACCCACTTTTCTTGGGGGAAAGCTCATCCTTTCACTATTCATGGAGAATCCTTCTCCTATATAAGCCTCCACCATTTCCATGAGCAGCTAGTTTGGAACATATAGACTTTGACATAGAGGAATTCATAGTGCATTAGTGCTGCTCTTTGTAGGCATTTGGTGTGTTGTGTGAGGATTGCTTTAGAGCTTAAGGAAGGTTATGAGTTTGTTTCCTTGTGTGAGAGAGAGACCTCTTTGACTTGGGAGATCTACCTTCAAAGGTGAATGCTGATGAGACATGCTGGCTGGAACCTCTAGAGAAGGACTCAACGTCAGAACTTTGGTTGTACCTTACTCTATTTCTGATTAATAAAAGATAGATGACTACTGTTATGGTTCCATTCTCATTTGTCTTATGAATGATTAATGTAAATTACATCCTTTATGACTGATGTATAGTTGCTTTTAGTAGATTTTACGCTTGTGTTTGTCTTCTCTTTGCTTGTGCAGGTGTCCGCCCACGAGGATAGTGGAGGATTGTGATCGGCTGGAGCGAAGGAGCGAGAGTGGTATCTCTTCGTCAAACATAGCGCTGGAATCCAAGTAGGTGTCCATTACCCACTTGTTAATTGCAACTAGGAACTTGCAGAGTAGCATTGATTGATTGTTGCTAGACTTCTTTTGGGCTAGTAGGGATCGCCTCTATCCGTAGAGGGGATTTACCTCTACAACAAATAGAGTTTATGTTTCTTTGATATTGTGTACTAATTCCGCGCGATTCAATTTTTGTTTTTGGAAATTTGTCAAAGCTATCTTTGGAGCATAGAATGAGATTAGAATCAATCTTATTTCGATGAAGTACTTTTTTGGTGGTCGATAATTATCTATCATTAATTTATCAAGTAGATTTAAGGCAAGCAAATGACAACCCTTTGTAAGAAGAGAGTGTTTGTATTTAGGTGCACAAAGAAAAATATAAAAGGATGTAAATATTCTATTTTTTTAGAAGGAAGAAGGAAAAAAACATATATTATATTATATGTGAAAATAAAAGATGGAAAATTATGCAAAGGTGGAAGCTGCAACATGTATCATAGGGGTATATACATAAATAAGAGAAGTACAATGATGAAGTGAACAAAAATAAGGGATTTGACAAGGGATGAATTGACAATGAATGAAAAAACATTAAGAAGTTATTGTTTACACTTCAAGGTGGCATGGGGGGAACGAAATCAACTTTCAAAGACACCAAACAACTAAAGTAGTAGACATTTTTTCGATTTCCTGGAGGAGAACGGAACATGCAAAGCTATAGGTGATTTCCTCTAAATTGATTAGCACAAACTTCAAATAGTCCACACCATTGAAGATATTTGTTTTCACAGACAGTGTGAATAGGAAAGGAAAACATGAAAACCTTGCATGAATCTCGTGGATAACACAAGGAACACTGGAGAGTATGAACAAGTCTTTTTCTTTGACACCCATGAGTTTAGTTGCAACATTATCAAATGCGATGACATTTTCTGATCTTCCTGTGTGCTCATGCATTTAAAATTTTAGCACATATTGATAGTTACACTTTGGGAAGGCCCTACCCATTTTGTGCAGTGCCACATTCCATTTGAGTGGTTGAAAACGTTTTTCATGCATTGCATGCCATCAGATGAGAACGGGCATGCAAGGAAGTAGAAATATTGCATGTCAATAGAGGTGATGGTTCCACAAACAAAGAACCATGTTGGTTTTCCTGCGGGATGTGAGTCTATGAGGTCGACATTTGTACATTATGGGTGGACCCTTTTGGAAGGCCCCAAGAATTTACTACTTAACGATGGTGAAGAGGCCAAGAGGTCTCTTTGATGAAACCATGATTGGAGTTGTTTAGTCTATGGAATGACGGGATCTAGCATGAGGTTGGTGGTCAGGATAGTCCCAATAGTCCTTCCATTAAATTCAGCTATGCGACCCCCTTTGATTGCAAGCACGATTGAAGCACTGGAAGAGGCGAGTTCAACAAGTTCCTTTCCCAAGGGTGGCAATGCTCCCCCCAGAAGGTGATGTTGATGCTATAGCCAAACATGTCTTCTAAGCTAAGTGTTTTTCTAGGTGTTTCAGAGTCATCTGTTTGACGAATGGTGGAAGTTGGAGAAGTGGACTTGACAATCCCAATGATGTTGACAATTGAGCCGAGGTTTGTAGATTTGATTTCATCTATATATTTAAAATGGAAACAGTGGAAAGGGATTGTCAGAACATCATCTAAGGAAGGTTCACTAGTGGAAGTTGTAGAGAGGGAGACTTCCCATTTTCTATCCAGATGGTTGTAATTTATGTTTGTTGGTTTCACAGTGCCATTTGAAACCATGTAAAGATTCCCAATTTGGACAAGGTCATGCAAGGAATCTGCCAGATCACAAAAGGTAGAGAGATGGATTGTATCATTGAAAAAATCAACAATGTCAAATCCAAAGACCTTTCTGGAGCCTTGAGCATTGTTGTAGGAGCGAATAGAAGTTTTTCCAAGTACCCTACCCTGGATCAACCATTGTTTACGATAGGGTCTTAACGCCATGAATAAAATGGAAGCAGGCAGAGAAAAGGACAACTAAGTTGATGATGATGCATAATCTTGTGTCGAAGCAACAATAGACAAGGCAGGGGCATGTGACATTGAAGAGCCAGGTAGGTATGTTGACATTTGTACAATTTGAAGAAGGTCCGGGTCCCCAATCAAAGTTGCATGATGTTCAAGAACTTGTCGTTCAATAATCTGCAGAGTCCTGAAAAGAAGGAAATAAAGAGAAAAGCAACACAACATTAGTCGGAGTGACAGTGGAAAAGAGAGGGAAGGAACAAAAAACACCAAGAATATTGTGAAGAATGAACATATGCATACTTTTGAAAAAAAGTGCAACTGACTTCTTTGATAATGATTATCGAGCCCAACAAGAGGGCACCAGAGATGACATGGCTATTGTAAGCAAACAAAAGAAAATATATGTGTTGAGAAATACCATGAGAAAGGGAAATGCGGTAGAATTGACACGATGTCTTTTCGGAAGCAAGAAGGCCGAGTTTAACGATTTGGAGTGATGGTTGGATCACTATATAGCCATCGAGAAATAAAGTGATGGCATTCACTGTCAAGGAAACTTCCATGATGACGAGGAAATAAGATGTCCTGAAAGGTGAAAGTGCATAAAATGTTATCAACATTGGAAGAGAAGTGGAAATAAAGCATCAAGCATGGTCATTCATAGGATTGCCATACTTGGAGCCAAATGAAAGAAGAAAGCTTTGCAATTTAGATTGTTGCCAATAGTCAAAGTTAAAGGGAAAGAAAAATTGAAATGTTTAAGCATAGAAACATGGATGTCTATATATGGCATTTTAGAAACTCTACAAGCAGGTGTGATGTACATCGTGACAAGGGACATAACATTCTAATATATATACACTGTATGAAAACATTGATACTTTCGATTTGAGTGCAAAATACGATATGGTTAGCAGGTTCTTGATTCTCACCTATTTGTTATTGAAATTCCTGGAAAGTTATCTGGTTGAAGGCAACAACATGATGTGTAGTAGCAACAACAAGAGACCAATAATAGCACAACAACAATAGCAGAAAATGCAACTCAAAAAATTAGCAGAATAGTGCGACATGAAGAGGCTAAATAGAGCACACACCCATCTACTAGCTAAGCAGAGGGAGAAATAAATTAGAATCAGGACACGTGGTAGAGGTCGCGGGGTTACCAGTGATAGAGACAATAACAAAGATGCTCGTCCAAGCGAGAGTAAAGTGAGAATAAATGCACATAGGTGGGCCATTAATTAGATTATTGAATAGAATAGTCCTCGATGCGAGGATGTGACAATAATTTTCAAACCTTAATCAAAGGAAAATATGACATATTGATTAAATATACATGAGAGTTTCAGGATTTTGAAAATTTGACATGAGAAGAATCCTTTTTGAAATTTTGTAAGTTGAAAGTTTGATCCAACATATCAATGTGGCTCATTTGAATAAACACATATAATAAAGTGTCCAGGACATAAAACATATCAAATTCATGCGAGCAATAATAAAGAGAAAATAAATGCACATGGTCGGTCCATTAATAAGATTAATGAATAGTGTAGTCATCAAGACCAAGATGATTGTAGATGTTTTAAGTTGCAATTGTTAGAAATATGTGGCATATTGATTAAATATATATCGAAGTTTTTTGGGCATTGAACCCTTGATACCAGAAGAAAAATTTTGGAAATATCTTGGAAAGAAATGTCGATCTATCATAATAATTTTCCTCAGTAGAAGGGCATAAAACATGTGATCTTCATACGAGGGAGAATAAAATGATAGTAAATGCACATAGTCAGCTAACCAATTATAATTAATGAATAAAATAGTCAACGAGAGCAAGATACGTTCATAGACAATGGATCTTATCGAAGGTCATATTCTAAAAGCTATGATAAGGGGTGGATGTGATTTCACATTTATGTTTGGTATGATAAAAAAAGTAGGGTTGCATATTAGTGGTTAAAGGTCAATAGGATAGTTCAGAGATTCATAATTTAAATATTTGTTTATTATTATGGAGGACCAATTCTACATGTATCAAAAATTTTGAAAAGAATTTCTGTGATGTTATTAGTCTGATATAATTCTATTATAACGAGGTTCGTCTAACCAATAGACCAACAAGAAGGTCCCACAGGTCCGAGGTGTCACTACCTTATCTGTTTTAGATATCTAGTGATCCTTGTTAGCCTCCAAATGTCGTGTTCTTTCAAGTCCTGACTTGTGACTTCAAAGATTGCTATTCATTCCAATATTTAGAACCTCTACAGGTATGAAAAAGAATTCAATAGAAAATCGCATCTGCTCTCAAGCAGAACTTTTTGAGGATGCGCCACATCCTAAAAGTGTAGCTATTGCGAGTTGCGATATGCGACAAAACTGCTGGTAATGGAATGATAGGGTTGATGTGTCGGGATGGACGATAAAAACTTAAGAAATGATTTGTGTGCAAAAACCAAAGAAGCTCAAGCCTTATCTCTCTCCTCCCAAAGGGATGTGTGGCAGCAAAAAGAATGGATCCGATAAGAGACACGCGACCGTCAATGACTGGATGTGTTAAGGGACACTGCCAGCAAATTGGTTGGAACAAGTGACATGAGGAGATTGCTGTCATCATGATGTGCCAACAAGGTTGACACATGGCAAACAAATTTGACATTTTCAAGGCTCACAACAGGCAAAAAAAGGGCGGAACATGGGATTATTCAAAAGGTGACACATGGCAGATATGTGGTAGTGATGGTGTCACATATGGGAGATCAATGGCCAAAGGTTGAGCTGTATTGTGCATCAAAGTGAAACCTCCAATTGATAACCTCTGATTGAAGGGCTCCAATATGGGGGCTACACTGTGTTCACGTGAAAAACCATAGGACCAAGGCCCAAACATAGAAGGTGATCGACAATCGGTGAATTGGCATGTCATGCACAAAGGTTACACCTCTGACTGGAAATCACCGATAGAGAGGGCTTCGATTTGGGGGCTAGCACCATGGTCACAAAATTAGAGTTCAAAGGAATCAAGGGTGGCTCATGGCATTAATTAAAAGGTGATATGTGGAAGATACATGGCAGAGATGGATGCGTTTTTTCTTCAAAAGCCAAATAAGCTCGAGCCTTTTATCTCTCCTCCTAAAGGGATGCGTGACAACAAAAAGAATGGATCTAACAAGACATGTGGCTAACAATGACTTGATGTGTTAAGGGATGCGTTGCAGCCAAAACTTCGTTGTGACAAGTGACACAGGGAGGCTGACATCATCACGACATGCAAAAAAAGTTGACACGTGGCAGCAGATTTAACAATTTCAAGGCTCACAACAGACCAAAAAAGGGCAGCACATGGCATTATTCAAAAGGTGACACGAGACAGGTACATGGTAGTGATGGCATCATGTATGGGAGATCAACGATCAGAGGTTGAGCTGTATTATGCATCGAAGTGAAACCTCTGATTGAAGGGCTTCGATACAGGGGCTAGAATGCAGTCACATGAAGAGCCACAGGACCAAGGCCCAAACATAGAAGGTGATCGATGATTGACAATCGATGAATTGACATGCCATGCACTAAGGTTACACCTCCAATTTGAAATCACCGATAAAGAGGGCTCCGATTTGGGGGCTAGCACCATGGTCACAAAGGGTTCAAAGGAAGAAATGGCGGCAAGTGGTAATATTCAAAAGGTGACATTTGGCAGATATGTGGTAGAGATGGCGTCACATATGGGAGATCAACGGTTGCAGGTTGAGGTGTATTGTGCATTGAAGTGAAACATCCAATTCATAACCTCTGATTGATGGGCTCCAATACAGGGGCTAGACTACGGTCACATTAAGAGCCACATGCTCAAGGCCCAAACGCAGAAGGTGATCGACGATCGGGAATCGTCAAAGCGACATGTTGTGAACCAAGGTTACACCTCCGATTGGAAATCGCCGATAGAGAGTGTTCCACTTTGGGGCTTCACTTATTTCCTCTCCACGTAGATTAGGCCATGTCACTCATTAAAGATCACAGTTTTTGGGACTACAACCAAATGCTACATTGCGAAATTTCCGATTGTGATTCTGCTATATTGTAAAGGCCTAGGTGTGTGTGATTTGGTCCCATGCTTTACACATTGGAATAATTTGTAGCACAGTCTTCTAAAGAATTGACCCCCTGTCCTAAGCTAAAGGGCTTAGCCCCGGAAGGCACTGCTCGATGGCTTTATGACGTAACATCCTTTCCATAGTCATGATGTCACACTCCGCCATGTGGTTGGCATGCAGTTATTTAGAGTCAAAGAACCTCAGGCAGAACAAATCACATATTAGAGGGCCACAGTCAATCACACCACTGTAATGGTATATTCTTTGAAGGCCGACGAATCTGCTATAGTGTCGTGAGGAGGAACCTCACCATAAAAAGGCTATCGACTTAATTAAAAAATATATATTTTGATTGATCGTAATATAGGTATTAATGAGCGTTTTAAAAAAATGGATGTTGGGTCATATGTAAAGAAATAGACTTTTACTTTTACTATATAAGTTTAAGTATCTCGATTTTGATTTTTTTAAATAAATAAAAAATAATTTTAGATGTTATTTCAATATCAAAAAATAATTTAAACATAAATAATTTTTCTCAAATCATTAATATTTTTAAAAGGATTAATTACTTAAAATATAATAATATATTTTTATAATATTTAATGTTAATATTATAAAATACTAGATATCACTTCAATTACTATTCATCTTTTTTTTATTAAGAAAAATAAATGTAAAAAGAAGAGCTTTCAAAAGAATCCAAAAAACAAAAAATATTATTGCCACTAGAAGCATTTTCCAACCCATTATGGAAGAGATATTGTAATTATCTTGTTGTAACCACCTTGTCATACCTTGTTATGTAAACATTTTGAGTTTTTTTTTTTTTTTTTTCCCCGAAGAAAAAAGAAGCAACTTTCTATTAATTAAAATGGAGAGTTACATTGTAGTATATGCAATGAAGCATTCCAGAGTTGTCCTAAAGGACTCATGTGCATGAAGCACACAGAGTAGCAGGACTCGTGTGCATGAGGCAAGAAATAAAAAGAAAAAAATGAAAAAATAAAATTGATGTTACTCTTTTCTCCCTTTCTTTTTTTCCACTTTTCGCCAACCTCTGGTTTTGGGATTGGTTACAATGGAAAGATGATGCTCACTTGTATGGTTGGGAGAGTCTTTGTTAGATTCGGATCCTTCTGATCCATGAGTTTGCTTGATGCCAATTATTTCCATTCTTATTGGTTGAGTTTCTTGGTGTTGTAATGGGTTGTTGGGGTCTTTCTCCTCGTTAGGTGTGTTGTTCTGTGTCTTTTTCTCCTCCATTTCTACTTTGTATTTTGTTGTTTTTGCTTGTTCTTCTTCTTCCTCGAGGGGGCTGTGTATTGCCATCCTTCTAGCTGTTTCTGTTGCTTCTTGTTCCATCTGGGTATTTGTTTCGCTTTCGGACATGCACTGTGGAGGTGTCCTATTTGTAAACACCCACGACATCGGAAGGTTGTATTTTCACAGTCTAGCTATTGTGTCCACTGTGTATTATTAAAGTTCAATTTTATGCTTGCTGGTAATCATTCACTGAGATCTACTTCAATACATATCTTGGCAAAAGTAAATATTCCTCTTGTAAGTCTATCCTCGTTAATTTTAAGGAATTTTCCAATGTATTTCCTATGGCTATTAAAACATTGTGGTGCCAGAAATGTAGCGGGAGGTTGTGCAACCTGACCCAAACTGGCATCTTTGATACCACCATTGTGTTGGTGTCGAAATCTGGAAACCAAGGGGTCATAAAAAGTCTTTCATTGCCCCAGAACTATGGTCCCTTGTTAAGAATATTTTCCCTTTCCTGTACTATTTTGAATCAGACTATAAAGGATCCTTTGGGGTATAAGTATATTTCACAGTCTGGTGACCAAGCATCATATATCCATTGATGCAACATATCAGATTTAGACCAAAACCCATTGAATCTGCATATAACTGATTTGGAATATAGATCTGTGTACAGGTTGTTTACCTCAGGCATTGCGATGGTAAGAAGGATTCTCAGATTTTTGTTCTACGATGTAAGGTCTTGGTAGCTCGGGTAGAGTTGTTGTATTGGATTGTGCTTTATCCTTGCCTTTGATTGCATCCTTAAAGGATCCAGTTCTTTTTGAGCTAGTTCCAATGCATTCGCCCCTCAGACGCAGGTTAATCATGATGATCGAGTCTATGGTAATGCCATAGTCCTGGAGTGTGTGTTGGTCCTATTAGTTGTAGCCTCAGTAGATCAGGTTTTGTTGGCATGCTAGTATATCGAGGTCGTTTTGGATTTTTAATCTTAGCTCTTAAATCCTCCTCCCTTTCTAGATCCTCCAACAAATAGTCTTGCCCTCCAGTGTTTTGATGGAGATT
The DNA here is from genome assembly GCA_000404065.3 of Pinus taeda. NCBI lineage: Eukaryota > Viridiplantae > Streptophyta > Pinopsida > Pinales > Pinaceae > Pinus > Pinus taeda. Next base: position 26,229 of record APFE031501953.1, on the reverse strand, counting down.
TGTATCAGATCCTCCTCAGTATTGGGTGAATCTATCTAAGGAGGGACTCAATCTGTTGCCCATGTGCCTTGAGGTGATAGATCTAAGTATAACAATCCCATCTAGGTGCCCCATACTTTCACTTGTGCTTTTGTGTTCGTCATAGAGGGTTCCCCTTCCTTTGTTGTCAGAGGTTCTTCTTACCGAGTGGTAACCAATGGGAATTGGTCTATAGTCAGACAAATTTAGTCCATTTTTGAGCCAATTTTCTTTCTGGCTACCCTCTTCGTCTTTCACATGATCAGATCCATTAGGAGTGTTGCGTTTCAAGTGAGGGGAGGTCCTCCATGTCTGTAGTGGAGGTCGTTCTTTCACAAGGGTTGTGTATTTTGTTATCTAGAATCGACAAGGGTTATACGCTGCTCCTAAAGTGCCCCTGTGGCCAGGAACCATGACCTGAGAGGTATCCTCAGCCGGCTCTTCGCCGTTCTTGGACTGTTTTGTGGGTTTTGCGATACCCTTCAGCTGTTTCCAGAGAGAAGCTCAGAGGAGCACGCCAACCTGATCCACAGCAGGCCACCCAATCTGGGATGAGTCCTAGCGAGGGTTTCTTTGCATTGTGGGGGCGAGGTTGTGCAGTGTGTCGACGACTTGGTTGGTTGATGTAGAAACCCTCGCGCGTACCATCTCCCTAACCTGGGATGCAAACATAACAGGAGATCTAGAGCGACCAAGGCTAGCGGGAGGCGAATGCCCCATTGACTTAGAGGATTCGCCATGGCTGAGCCGACCTACTTTGCCCAGCTGACCATGTCTAGCAGCCGAATGGGTATCTGGATATGGTCTCCCTGCTTCCTCCTCAGCGATTTTACCGTTGCCTTCTCTAACATTTGTGTTACCCATGCCTTAAAACGACTTTAAAATTCTGATCTTCAGAATAGTTCTCTTACTGTAAACATTTTGAGTTAACCAAATCACATAAAAAAAAATAAAAATACAATAAAATTAATAATTGAAATTAAAAGATATTTTAAAATTTTAAAAAAATTATTAATTATTGAAAGAAAAATTTTGAGTCTTTTCCAGTTTTTTGAGCTACCACCCATATATATATATTAGAGTTCTTAGATTCATGTTGAACACTTGATTGTTAGAGGATCAAAATTTTTCAAGTTTTGCATCAAAAAAGAGTTTGGCACCTTGCTAAAATTTGATCCCATAATTAGGATGGATCTATGTTTGATTGACCGAGAGGTACTTTATAGAATAGATGTTGTAATGTCTCATTCAATTAGTTAAAAAAATATAAAAATTAAAAATTTAAAATTAGAAAAAGAAAAACAAAAATAATTAAAGGCGCCCATCTATCAAGGTTTAAATTTTAAATATAAACCTTTTCATTCAAATTTTACCACTTAAAAAAGAAATTTACATCTTAAAAGATTTGATACCTCCCTTTTCATCCTATGTAATAAATACAAAACTAAAACAAATCTAATAACTTTTCTATATCATACCAACCATATCAATTTATCATAATTTAAAATTAACATATAATAATTTAAAATTAAATAATATTTAAAACAAAATTATGTTACCTACCATCACTCATCAACCTATTCTAAAATTAGCATATAATAATTTAAAACTAAATAATATTTAAAACAAAATTGTCAACTACCATCACTTATCAACATATTCTAGACACCTCGACTCTCCACAAAATACAAGAGTAGGACAAAACGGTGTAAATAATATTCAGAACGAGATTAGGGTGAGGACGTTGCGAGGGCAAATAAGTTTATAGAAAAAAACACAACAACAAAAACCTATTGTCTATATACTATAAACAGCCAAGAAAAAGGAAAAAACCTATTATTTATATCATATCAACGTAGGATCTACGTATCATAATTTCAAATAAAATAATATTTGCATATCATAATTTAGAATTCAATAATATTTAAAAGAAAATTATGTCACCTTCCATCATCGATCACTGACTAACGAATGCGATGCCAGACATGTCGAGTCTCGATTCTCAACAAAATAACACGGAGTTGTATGAGAAGATGATTGGGGTGATCACGTAGCGAGGCCAAATTAAGTATATCGTTTATTTAGAAGTGACATATATATGGCTTAAATTTACTTCATGAAAGTGACAGGAAATCCATCATTGATTCCATTCACATGCAGATGGTGCTAAATACGACTAGTTTTTCTTCAGAATGTGACACCCATGGGCTGTATTTTGTTCATGAATTGATAGGAAATTTATCGCTGACTTTATTCACACGCAACGTTCATCTGTGAATAGATAGATTCACTGAAAGCCCAGCCACGTACGCCACATGGCTGAATTTTGCATTCACCTCTATATATATATATAAGTGCAGTCGGATGGTATGCAGATCTATCATTCACATTCTAAAAAGTTTTTGATTTTCGGAGATCCATTGCAGAATCGCTTCTGTCTGTGAGCCCCAGTTTGGGATCAAATAGCGATGTGGACCTCGTTATGGATGCTGACGATTTTGCTACATTCGATGCCGCACGTGTCCAGAAGTGACCAGGCCGCAGACAAAATAACTAGTCTCCCAGGCCAGCCCCCTGTCCCATTCGATCAATACGCCGGCTATGTTACAGTCCATCAGACGGAAGGCAGGGCTCTCTTCTATTGGTTAACCGAGGCCAATCGTCAAAATTCATCCAATTTACCCCTTGTACTGTGGCTGAATGGAGGTTTGTATAATTTTCAGATCCATATATTTAGTCAAGAACTTCTCTGTAAAATTTGTATGAGGTTGGGTGAAATATTTTAGTTTTATAATTTGCTGACTACTAAAGATATATGAAGTGAGATTGTGCGCAGAGTCGACTACCTTCTTTTTATGTTCGAAAAACTAACAACTATAAAATATAAGTTGTATGTACATGTCTAACCTTTGTTACAGGTTAGAACTATATTTTTCATATTCTATGTACAGGCCAAACCTTTATCACATATGCCTGCACTTTGATATTGAACAAGCTTATCAATAAAATACAATGCATTTGCACTTTTCATTTTCCTGATATATGAAGTATATTAATTTAGTATACTGCCTTTGCATTTTTCTTTTCTATAGTATGATACATTGAATAAATATATTAATAAAATAGAACACATTTGCATTTTTTATTTGTAATATATATATGTGTAGAATTTATTTGAATATATGGTTTTTAATCAAATTTTCAGCTGTGAACAAGAAGCATCTTATTAGTCCCTGCCTTCAGGCATGGGACTATAGTAATCGATCACGATGGACATAGCATTAATTTAGCTGCTTTTAGCTGCTTTTACTTGCTTTTATTAGCGATAACCCAAGTTCTCAGCAACATATTTATTAGTCGTGTTATTTGGCCTCTTCCCGAGGACCGAAGCTTGACCGACGCTGAACCGAAGCTAAAACAATAGGTTATCTTCTTTGTTTATGTGATATTTTGAAACTTGTAAATCCTACCCCGTAAATTAATGTTAGTATTAGTTGAGGAAATTAAATGTTAGTTCAAACAGTGAGGAACATGCTGGTATATGTGAACATATAACCATCCACAGGTTCCTGGCTACCCCGCTACACCTGGCTACCCACATGGCTACTTAAACGCTTTTCTCTGCACGCTCCTTCCACGATAGCCTTAGCACAGTCTTCTGTGAAGACAACGAAAGAAGGCCCAGCTTGCACCTGCGCAGTTCAAAAGAAGCTTAGCACAGTCTTCTGTGAAGACAACGAAAGAAGGCCCAGCTTGCACCTGCGCAGTTCAAAAGCTTCTTCATGGTAAGGTCTTTGCCCCCATTGCATCCAGAGCCTGTAATTATTTGCATCGCTGGTATTCTCTGTAACCCTATAAGACCTGTAATTCTCTGCATCATGTAATTCTCTGTAAGCATGTAATCCTCTTGCAGCTCATTTATGTTTCTTTCAATAATTTCCTGAATTAAATTAGCAATTGTATATTACGCAGTAGCAATGCATTTATAAAATTAGATTCAGAAAGGAGGACTGTGGTCAGTGCAGATACCATAGGTAGAAGGGTTGTCGGTTCTCGGGAGGACACCATTTTTCAATCCCGCCTTTATTTTGTCCATCTCACAGTTTTCAGGCAACGCCAGCCGAGTACTGTAGCTGCTGTAACTTCTTGCCGACCAAGAATCTTTATCGCCTTCCTCATTTTTGTGGCTACCTTTGATCACTAGAACACCGTGCTCCACAGAGAGCTTCACATCCTCCTTTGACAATCCGGGCATGTCGAACCTCATTTTCAGTACAACTTGTTGTCTCTGGATGCCCCCCGCGAAGAAGAGCGAAACATAAAAGCGTCGTCGAAAAGCCAGTCCATCGTGTCAAGCATCTGGCTCATCGTCCTCATTGGCGATAATGGATCGACAATACCTGTCAAACCCCTAAAATGTTCCATATCCATCAGTCAGAAGCCAAACTAAATTGTACACATAGTTAAAGCTCAGGCTTGAATTAGGATGAAAGATTTGGGCGTTTTCTAACTATCCTAGGTTTCGGAGTTTTTGATTCACTGGTATAGAAATTATTTATAGAATTCACAGATAAAACTTCACAAATTCCTGCCGACTTAGGGACAAACCTCACACATCCCTACCCAATTTGGAACAAATTCAATTGGAGAATAAAGTTAACCAAAAAAAACCTTCAAAATTATAGGATTATAAACTTACTGAAGGGCGAAATCTCTGTCGCCCTTTCCACGGCCCTAGGCCTCTGTTCAGCAACATTTTTGGTGCTAGTATTTTGCACCTCTATGGCGCCTTCCTTGCTGCTTTCTTCTCTCACAACAGTCGCCTTTGGACGCCGCTGGTTAAAAGAACTCAAACTCACTTTAGACTTCAGCCCGTTACCAGAGGGAACGAAAGCTCCATTTCTGCTGCCTGTCGGAATCGAACAGGTAGAAGCAGTTTCCGGAATGTACAAAATAGAAAGAGTGCAAGCCATTATTATTTACAGAACCGAACCTGTGGAAATACATAATGAAAACACAAATTAATACGAAGTCCACACATTTTGCTAAACCTAGCTTCGCACATAATTCGCAATCGCAGAATTGCAGAAATTTTCTTCGAAATCCGTGGAAGTAGCAGATGTTGAAGACACAGTACCCTACCTTTGAAAGCTTCGCAGTCGTTAACAGACGAAAGAAGGGCAATGCCGCGAATACGAATGCACTAAATGCGTAAAACCAGAAATGTCTGTATAAAAATGCCGAGTGTCAATTTCCTGGTTTTGATACTGTTCATAGCCTTGGGCAGTTTCCTGATTTTGATATTATTCATACCCTTGAGGATTTTCCCCGTTCTGATATTCTGCATACCCTTGCGCGTTTTCTTGGTTCTGGTACTGTTCATATCCACGAGGATTTTCCTGGGACTGGTATTGTGCATACCGCCGTTTCCTGGTAGTACGGTCGGGCTGGTTCGTCAGATGGATAGCGTTCTTGAGCGTTTTCCTGGTTCTGGCAGTCCGGATATGGAACAGGCGGTTCCTCTGGCGGAGGATCTGCATAGGCTTCGTAGTCGTCCGGCGGAGGCGGAGGTGGCACACACAAGCAGCATTACGGCAAGAGCATGCCACGTTTCATTTTCTTTCTCCGACCATGTTATATTTCAATTAATTTATCACAACCTTCTCGGTTGGTGTAATAGTAATATTATATTGTCCGAGTTGTTGCGCTGTGGATTTTAGAGGATATACATAATATTTGATTTAATAGTTTCTAACTTTCTAGTGAACATAATCATCCTCGATGTAAAAGGCTTGCAACGTTACCCACAGGCACAAATACAAGAACACTATGAGAGCAGAGAATTTAGCCACAAAAACACTAAAATATGCCACTTGAAGGCATCAAATGATATTCAAATTGAGGGCTGATTAGATATCACAATTTAGGGCCAATAATCTAATTAGTTGAAGTTTGAAAGAAAGGTGATTAAATAAAGACTGACAATTATAATTACAATTACTATTGAGGGGCTGCCCAGGGATCTCAAAACCCTGTATTACGATTACTTTTCTTTCCCTCTCTCTTGCTAATAGCAAGAGTGGCCGGTTCAACCAAACGAAGTCTGCTCTTTTGTCTAGTTGTTCGTCAAATCGGAAGTGTGGAGCGCTAGTCCCTTTACCTATTTCCAAATTTTTGGACTTCGAAGAAAGAAAATTGAAAATCTCCATTTACAGAGACAACCCGTTGCTAGGAGTTTATGGGAATTTAGTTTAGAGTTATGTGCATAGCGCTATAAGTACTTTACAGTATATACATTCCAAAATCAGTTCTATACCTGGTTTCCAATATTGTTCTTGGCCTAAAATTTCCATACATGCCATCATGGAGCTTCCACAATTCGATAACAGAGGTAAAAGGATCAAACTCCAAGGTTCTAACCAAGCAAATGTATAGCACCGTGCTAGAAATGGCCAATATTCTTTGGGTAGAACATGTGTTTGTTACATTTGTCATATACAATGTTTCGTTTGTCTCAATAGAGAAAGCGAAGCATATCATTTTCGTTTGTCGCACAGTGCATTCAACTGGTCTGAAATTCGCCTCAGCTTCCACTCAAGCTCTTCCACTCAAGCTAAGATGAACTTGCCTGGAATCGGTAATCTCTTGTGGTTCTGAATAAGATGCACTTGCCTGGAATCGGTAACCTCTTGTGGTTCTGAATAATGTAGTTTATGCATTATTCCTCAGCAGATTTTTCCAGTTTATGCATTATTCCTCAGCAGCTTTTTCCTGTTATGGGTTATTGCTGAGCTATGCATTTTCCTGGAGTCGGTAATTTGCTGCTTCTAATGTTTCGTTTGTTTATATGGTAAGCACTCTTTCATTTTTGTTTGTCGAATTGCTTGAATTGGTTGTTCGCTTTTTTCCACTGATGCTTTTCCACTGAAGCAAATGGACTGCCTGAAACAATGGCTATACCGAATCTACGTTATTACATATCTCTGTTAGGCAGATAATCATGCAGGCAATCAGAAACAAAGCAAATCACTGGTCGATGAAACAATGGCTAGCTGGCTTGCTATAATCATGCAGGCAATCAGAAACAAAACAAATTGCTGGTAGATGAAACAATGGCTGCTGGCGATTGCTACCGAATCACATATCTCTAAAGGCAGGGACTAGCTGCCACGCAGCCTGCCTTGTTTTGAAATAATAAACTGTTTGACATGAAAAATTGTTCTACATGTTTCACATCAAAAATTGTTATCCATATACAATAAAGTACTATATTAACCGGATCTAGATTTAAAAAATGGTTATCCAGATACAATGAAGTACTTTATTAACCAGATTGGTACACTTACATTCTATAATAGATTTTCTCATACTTATCTAAGTTTTATCGGGACAAATATTATTGCCAAAACCTTGGGTTATCAAAATCTGCTACCCAAAAACAGCTAACAAGGTTATCAAAATTTGCAACCTAAAAACAATCAACAAAGTTATCAAAACCAAATATTTATGTTTGTATTACCACATCTTTTCCATACTGAATTAGACAACTACTCTAAACTCAACTAGATAAAAAGATTGTTAAAATTGTGATGCAAAAGTAAATCATTCTACCTGTGTTGTTTTGTTACTTCAAATTTCAAAAGCAAGTAATCATAACATTTTCTTTGCCTGTGGATGAAAGCAAAACTTATCAGATAGATTTGGTATTTTAACACTTCAAAGTTCCAAAAAAGCATCATATATCACAACTCCAAAACAAAGTTCAAAACAGGCCTTTATGACGACTGTGCATAGTTCTTAGTGTTCCCCTGGCTGAGCATGAAAAGCCATAAAGTTTATGAATTTTGACTTTTATGGCTCACGTTTGTTTGCAGAATTTTGGCCATGTCAGCGTGATCTAACATCAAACAAAAAATTTATGATTGCAGAACTGATAAAAAGAGCCAGAATTTCAAAATTGATTTTGAATGTTTACAACAGCGGTGTAATATTTTTTGGCAGACCATGTTGATGACAAAAACCAGATAAACCAATAAAAAGCTCATTCCGCAAGGCGTATAAATAACTTCAGAATGTGCAGAGAATAGAAGTTACAAATAACATCTTCATATAAATGATTGAATGAGGCCAAAAAGAACAACAACTTGAATATATCAAGCTAGAGACAAAATGAATAATGAGATCTGCACTGCCTAACTGTCAAAACTTCATATCAAGTCGCCTTTTACATTGATGGAGCTACATCCAGCTCGCATTGGTCAGCCTAGAAACCCAATTTGGACATTTCATCATCAAAGTTCCAGGTTACATTGGTTAACTTCGAAATCCAATTTGGACATTTCATCATCAAAATTCCAGCTTGCATTGGTTAACTTAGAAACCGAATTTGGACATTTCATCATCAAAATTCCATTCTTCTGGCAAAGGAATATAGGTTGATTCTGGAAATTGAAGCAATGCAAGGAAAGAATCCATGCCTGGTTCCTCAATTGAATTGGATTTTAAGGTCGCCTGGCTTATTTGGGGCTGCAAAACATTCTTCTCAATCAATGAGCTAGCATTCTGAAGAATGCCTTCAGGAATATCCATTGTTGCTTGCCCTGCCACATTTCCCACAATAGTAGTGTTGTTGCCCTCGGAAGTACCAATTCTATTAGCCCAATTGGCCAAATCAGTAGTGCACTTAGCCCAATTGGCCAAATCAGTAGTGCTGAGTGCGGATGATGTAATAACATCATCAACAACCGCTTGAGGTGAACACCAGTCATCAAAATAACTACGATTGTTGCCCTCAGAAATACCAATTATATTAGCCCAATTGGCCAAATCAGTAGCGCTGAGTGCAGATGATGTATTAACATCATCAACCCCTTGAGGTGAACACCAGTCATCAAAATAATTGCGATTATAATCTGAATTCATATTCCAAAATTCAATATGATTTTCAACAGACTGAACGTTAGACACAAATTCTGATATGTTCTCAGAATTGATGCCCGATTCAAATTCTGACATGAAGTTCTCAGAATTGATGCCTTGCACCTGATCATGAAATGGTACAAGTGGTGTTTCAACTGAGCTGATATGCATATCCCCTGGTATAGGTGAGTCACCAGATCTACTTTGTAAGGGTGGTGTCATTAAGTTCTCAGAATTGATGCGTTGCACCTGATCATGAAATTGTACTAGTGGTGTTTCAACTGGGCTGATATGCATATCCCCTGGTATTAGTGACTCGCCAGTTCTACTTTGTAAGGGTGGTGTCATGAAGTTCTCAGAATTGATGCCTTGCACCTGATCATGAAATGGTACAAATGGTGTTTCAAATGAGCTGATATGCATATACCCTCGTATTGGTGACTCAACAGATCTACTTTGTAAGGGTGAATCAGATTGAAAGATCTGACGGACCCCATTCAAAAATCTTGCACTAGCTTCCACATTGGAATTTCTGCCCTGAGCGTCACCTGAGCTTGCTGAACGTCCTGGCAAGTGTGTGCATTTATATGTCTTCTCACTCTCATATGTCTTCTTACTCTTACATGTCTTCCTACTCTTTTGGGGATGAGGCTTTTTGGGAGGTGCCTCATCAGGAAAATTGAGCCTGGCTTTCTTCCCTCTGCGCCTCTTGGCTTCTGCATCATATACTAAAGCAGCTTCTAACTGTGTATCATAGGTACCAACGCAAACATTCACACCTGACTTCTACAGCCCATTTTCCTTTGCGTCGTTTTATACCTTTGTATAGGGTTTTCCGCTGCTTCTTGCTATCTTTCTCGTCTGCTCCTTTGATTTCGGAATTTGCAGCAAGAACTCCTTCAAAGAACATTAAATTTAAAAGCACATTATAAACTATATGAATCTAAAATTTAATATGAACGTCTCAAAATTGTGAGATAATTCAACTCACTTTCATGGACGGTAAAAGTATGAACACACAATAATACCTAAAATAATTAAGAGGGGGAGTGTCAAACACCTACTTAGATGTTATATGTGAAAAACAAGCTTCACATTTGGCAGCCGTTGGAATGCGTTTGTTGGAATGCGTTTAATTTTAAAACATTAAAAAGGGCAATTGTTTTCATAGACTATAATTCGATATACATGTTACAAAATTTGGCGTGCATACATGCACAGTGCAATGCAAATGGATTTGCACAGTGTACTACAGGTTCAGATCAAATGCAGAGATTGTGGATGATGACTTGTGCGCCTTGTTTTAAATGCATAATACGCTACAGGATAAGGACTTGCACGCCTTGTTTTAATCTTACCGAGTTGGAATAGGTATTGTGGATAAGGACTTGCATGCCTTTTTTTAATCTTGCCGAATTGTTTGTCAGCTGGTACGTCTCCCTCGGAGTACTTGATAGGCAAATTGGGCTCTCTCAAATCTATGGCGAAGAAATGGCAAATAAACAAATAAATAGTGCTGAGCTAAAGAATATAGAAAAGGAGCTTGCAGATATTGCTGAAACCATGACTTCCAACTCCATCCCATGGAGCTCTAGGAATTGGATTCGGGAACTTGAGAGAAAAAGCAGCAAATCTTAAAGTTTGAAGAGATTTCTTGGCGGGTCAAAAGCCTGGTTACATGGCTGAGGGAAGGTGATAAGAACAGCGCTACAAGGCTGAGGGAAGGTGATAAGAACACAAAATTCTTTCACCTTTTCATGAACAAAAGAAGAGCCACTAATTCTATTTGAAAAACCAAGATGACATTTCCAATGAAGTTGTCAAGCACTTTAAGAATGCTTATAAACTTGAGTCTAACAGGGAGTTCAAAGACATCCTATGGGGTATAGATCCATTTCCTTGCATGTTCAAGGATGAAGACAATGAAATAATATTTGCTGCTGTTTTGGAGGAGGAATTACTATCTGTTATGTGTTCTTTCAAAAAAACAAATGTCCTAGCCCAGAGGGTTGGACCATTGACATCTTTATATACTTTTTTGATTTCATGAAAAATGACATCTTGGAGATGGTGGAAGAAACCATAATACAAGGGAGAATTAATCCTCATATCTCGTCTACCTACATAGCTCTTATTCCAAAAAAAAATTCCTCTTTTTCATTATGCAACCCCATCTACAAAATCATTTCTAAACTTATTGCAGAGAGAATCATAGGCAACTTATCAACTCACATCTCAAGGGAACAACATGGATTTCTTATAGGCAGAAACATTTTAGATATTGTAGCCATAACTCAAGAAGCCTTACAATCCATGCATACTAGGAATATGGGGCTGCTATCATAAAAATTGATTTAGAAAAGGCCTTTGATTGCCTGGACTCGAGCTTCCTTAGATATTTACTTATCAAAATCTGCTTGAATGGCCTGTGCACAAATTGGATCATGGCATGTGTGCAAGACATCAATTTCGCAATTCTCATCAATGGATTCCTTACAATCTTCTTCCTGGCGGAAAAGGGGCTCGTTGGTGCTTCTTATCTCCTATTTTGTTGATATTGGGGATGGACTCCCTAATTCTTCACATTAAGAGAGCCTTTGTTGCTGGTAAAGTTGGTACCTCCGCCATCTCCAAAGGTAATCTTCACACTCATAACCTCTTTGTGGACGATGTCCTTCTGTTTGCTAGGCTTTGTAGGAAAACTTAGATTTTACATGAGATAATTCTTTCATTTCAAAAGGTGACTGGCCTTTTCATTAACGAGGGCAAATCCTCTTTCCATTTTGGTAAGGTGATAGAAGGGGAGATGGAATACATCTCTTGACTTTATAACATTCAAGCCCCTCCATTAAAGAGGGGCTTAAATATATGGGATTTCATCTCAATCCTACTGGGTACAACTATTCTGAATGGTCATGGTTAAGTGACAGATTTTACAGAAGAATTTCAGGTTGGGAATTTAAATGCTTATGGCTTGCTTGGAGAATGATCTTACCTCAGTCAGTTCTTGCTCAAATTTGTGTTTATTGGGCACATCTATTTTTCATCCCTTTGACCATTGTTAATAAGATGAATAGCTTAAAGGCTACCTACATTTGGGGCTGAAACAAGGACAAAAGAAACTTCCACCTTACCAAACTAGATATCCATTCCTAAAAAGATCTACAGCTAGGGTATCATGAACCTTAGCCTTTTTAGCAAGGCTCTACTATGCAAATCTTTGTGGCGGGTGCTTTTGGGAAATGGCTTATGGATTCAAACTATGAAAATGAAATACCTTGGCAACAATAATATTTTCTATTTGTACATGAACAATTTGAAATGGCCCTCACAAGGTTCGAGTATGAGAAATTTTCAAAGGATTCTTCCATTTTTCTGGGAAAACTTCATTTGGGATTTTCATACTGGTTGCAACAACCTGATAGGTGTTGATTCCATCAAGGGAATTGATTCAGTGCCAATCTCCTCTCAACTTCTATTGATCCTCCACAGTAAAGGAATTTTCTTCTGGGCTCAAGTTATCGAGAGCCCCATTCCCCAATGGAAGACTTGTAAGAATATGGGCCTCCATGGAGCTATGGCTACACAATGGAAAAGCTTCATCTGTCATATGAGAAGTGTAGGTTTTCACAAATCTGAGGATAGAGACAGCATAGAATGGCAGGCTAAGGAAGGCAGTTCCCTTGTATTGGTTAGAGACATTTATCTTTCTTTGATAAAGCTGCAGAAAGGTACCTGGAAATATTTTCCCTCCCTCTCTTTGGAAGACAAACTGCACTATTAAAATCATTTTGTTTTCTTGGTTTGTATTTCATAATAAGAACCCCACCTGCACAAATTTACAGAAAAGGAGGTGGCAGGCAGGGTCCAACTATGCATGATATGTTTAGAAAATTCTGATGACAACATGCATACTTTTTTATATTGTCCTCAATCCCTGTCTTTGTGGGGGCAACTAGCCACATATATTGGCTTTCAAGAGATTTCTTATCCTTCCATTACAGAAGCATACAGTTGGTGGGCAGCACAAAAAGCTATCTGGCCCCCATCCCATTAATTGTTTTTTGGTTCATGTGAAAGTGGAGGAACAACAGAATCTTCCAAAATTGCAAGGAACCTTTTAGTTGTATTTTGGATAAGGTTATTCCATATTATTTCTCTATTTTACAGAACTTGCTCTTACAGAAAAATCTCTGGGGGTGATCAACATCTCACATTTCCAAGGGCACATTTCCACCAGGTGACAAAGAATGGCTATTGAGCTTGTGGAGTTTACATAGCTATGACAAATGACCTCCAATTCTCCTTATATTGGAACTGTGGCAAATGAACAAATAACAAGGCAGAGGCAATGGCCCTACATGGTCTACTTTTATTCTGCACTTTCATGGATATAGAGCCTATTAATGTATACTGGGACTCAAAAATTATCATAGAACATGTGAAAGGCATACATGCAATTCAGAGAGACAATCTCACTGGATGGTTAGCAAAGATAACAACTATATAAGGGCCATCACTCATATAAGGCCAAACAAAATGCACAAGCTGATATTTTGTAAAAAAAGGATTACATTCTCAATACACAGAAATGGATTTAAACTACTAAAAAAACAGAAAATTTTGATGGAACGAAAATATGGATTACACATGAGGAAAATATGGATTAAATAATCATCACAATGTAGATTCTGTAGAGGAGATTTGGTTCACGATAAATGCAGAAATAACAGAGCAGATTTCTAATCAAAATTATAATTTTTTAGTCATCGATCACTCTCGCGAAACCCCGCGAGATTTCATACGATGGTGTACGATTACCGTTAATAGTAATGATGATGTCGATTGACTTTTTACATAACGATTGGCTGTTAATGAAATTTGTAAAATTCAATGGCTTATTATACCAAAGCGATAGAATACGGGAGAGAGAATGTGGTTTGGTTCGTAGATTAGAGTATGAATATATCTGTTTGTTACTTAAATTCGATTATGTAAAAGATTTAAGGTTTGGGGTATTTTGTATTGATGATTTATGGTATTTAATTATATGTGACCAAATCTTTTAAAGATTTGGGACCCATAGTATTATATGTAATCAAGATTTTAAAAGGTTTGGGGATTTTCCCCTATAATGTATTGGTGATTTGTGGTATTGAACCCATGATATTACATGTGATCAAGCATTTATTGTGGTTTGGGGGGCTTAGTGTTGGTGACCTATGGTATTGAGCTCATGGTATTACATGTGACCAAGCTTTGGTTGGTGGTATTGGGCCCATGGTATTGCATGTGACCAATCTTTGGCCATTGGTATTGGACCCATGGTATTACATGTGACCAAGTCTTGGCTCATGGTATTGGGGCAATGGTATTACATGTGACCAAGTCTTTTAAAGACTTGGAACCCATGGTATTAAAGGTAACCAAGCCTTTAAAAGGTTTGGGGATTCTCAATTATAATGTGAGAATCACAATTCTAAACTAACTTTGAAAGGACACAAGATTAGATTAGTAGTAGAACTTTGAGAATCACAAACTCTATATAATAAGAATTATATATAATATAGAGTTTGTTTGTATTTAGTGAAATTGGAAAGTAAACTTGCTCTCCCTCACCTTATCACTACCACTAAACTTATTTTAATTAAAACTACCCACACATTCTCCTAACATTATCTAGACCCTAATACAGTTTTTCTTAGAACATTATCTCAACCCTAATATTTTTCTTTTTTCCTAAGAACATTATCTCAACCCAAATTAATAATCAGAGGCACCTCTACAAACACTCTATATTATATATAAATTTTATTAATTAAAATTACCCATACATTTTCCTAAATAATAGATCCATTATTTGAACATTATCTCAACCCTAATATAATCTCAATCAATACCATTTTTATTTCAACCCTAATACTACAACATTATCTCAACTCTAATACAGATTTTCTAAAAACATTATCTCAACCCTAATACTTTTTTGTGAGAATATTATCTCAACTTTAATACCATTTTTGTGAGAACATTATCTCAACCCAAATTAATAATGAGAGTAAAACTCTCCACTCAACCCATACCCATTCCAAATTAGTAATCAGTGCCACCTCTCCAGTAAACACATTAACTAGGTCGCTCTCTCCTGTAAACACATTAGCTCGGTCTTCTCTCGGCATTTTTATTTTTGGGCATGGATCAAATATGCAATCAGACCAGACGATGAAATAGGAGAGAAAAGGTTTTGAGATGGCAATGACTATCCATGGGCTGACAACGAAAACCATTTTGTGGGGGTGCTCACTAAATGTGCCGGATTTCAAATTTAATATTTAGTGTTTAGTGAATGCAGTGACTATGGTTTCAGACTCAAAAACCTAATTTAGATCGAAGAGACTCTCACACATTTAAAAAAAAAATCAATTTGAAAAATAAGAAAGCAAAATGAAATAATATGTAAAGCTATATTATTTTCCTTTATATGTAAATTGTGTAAATTTACAGAAAGAAAGAAAAAAATATAACAGAACTAAGTAACCTATAAAATTTCATTAAAATATAACAGAACTAAGTAACCTATAAAAAATGGGTTAGATGTTTTAAACAGATCCACTTAATCCATATTCAGAAATAATGATATATTATATGAAATCTGGAATCTAACAAAACTAACATGTAATATTATTTTCTGAATGTGGACTGTGTAAATTTAAAGACACGTTGTCTGCAAATTATAGTAATATTATAGTAAGTAGAATTTATATACAATTATGTAAAGCTACATGCTCTAAAATTTAACAAGAACTCCAGCAGATTATTGACAGATTATTTAACAAACGAAAGCATGCACCTGAAAATAAAAACTCACAGCTTACCTTCCATTGAAGGCCATTCCTGACTGGCCTGCGATAAATCTTCGTCAATGGCTTCTTCAAGAAATTTAAGAACCTCATCAAAGCCATCGTCAAGTTTCAGGGAATCATCCTGCACCACCCCGCCAACTTCCTGCAGGCTTCCGGAACTCGCCATAGTCACGAGCTCATTCTCACTAACGGCGACACTGACAGAAGCTACTGTGTCTCCAGACATGGTGTCTCAAACCCAATGGAAACTTGCGAATAACCTCAAACCCAACTGAAACTTTCGTATCAAGCTTCCGCTTGCAGAGTCTCTCCCACAGTACCCAAGCTTTGCAGGTGCAACAACGACTGCTTAGAATTTTTATAGACGTAGAGATCTAGTCAATCCCCCGGATAATACGGAATTTTTGCGTAAGGAATCAAATGGGAAACGAATAGAAAAATGGCCCCGGGCTCCTATCCCGACTCGTCCAGGTCCGCGGAGCCATTTATTGCAGAATGCTGGCCAGCCATGCAAACTGGTTCAGTTAGTTAACATGTGGCCGATTTAAGGATCACTGTAATGAGTTACAAATTCATTTGGGATAGAAGAAATATTTGTTTGAATCCATGACCAGTTCATTAGGGCTAAAGATGAAACCAATAAATTATTAATTCATTATGGTAAAAAATAACATTTATCCGCGTTTTTGGAGATCTCTCTGCATTACTGGTCATTTGTAGTTAGAGGTGCTTGTTTGGTGTGTATCGGATATGCAATATTCCGATCAATGTAGTAATTGCAAATTTGGAGCACTGGTCAAATTGGACGGATTTTGAAATTTTAATGTTCACTTTCATTATTTTAATAAAGAATATTGGTAGATACGAAAATTTTATGGATGGATAAATTACATTTAACAGGTAATTTGTTCATTAAATTTATTTATCAAATTCTATTTTTGGTTTATACTTAACCGCAAACTTGGAACATTGAGTTAAATTTCACAGTTTTTGAAATTTTAATATTCACTTTGATTATTTTAATAAAAAATATCAGTGGAAATGAAATTTCTTGAATTGGTAAATTACACCCTGACACTTAATTTTTTCATTAAATTTACTCATCAAATTCTATTTCTGGGTAAATTACATAAATTTACTAATCAAATTCTATCTCTGATTTAGATTAGACCAAATCCCAAAATCATCGTTACTTAAAATAAAATTAATTTTTTCATTAAATTTACTAATCAAATTCTATCTCTGATTTAGATTAGACCCAATCCCAAAATCATCCTTACTTAAAATAAAATGGTTAAGAAATAAAATATTATTAATTTTAATGTGACAACTTATTAAATAAAATGTTGAGAAGTGAAATATAATTAATTTCGTGGTGGGTAATGAAATATAATTAATTTTGATCATCTAAATTCATTAAATAATAAGTTAGTGTTTACCATAGGTTGGATGTTTAGGGGTTTACATAAAACCTCTATGCTACATAATTAATCATTTTTCGAAAATAGTTGGAACTTAACCGAATGACTACATAATTATCAATTTCCAAATGTTTATTTAGTTCTGAAGTATCATCAATCTAAATCTTTACAAGTCCAAAATAAAAGCTAATACCTTTGACCTTTAACAACAGTAGACAGTTATGCCCAAGATTAGATTTTTACGTTTGACCTTTAACCAGTGAACAGTAGAGCGTTATGCCCAAGATTTTCTCTCTAGTCCAACTTGAAAGAACAATGAATCATATCAACCTAAAGCTTTACAATTCCAGGATAAAATCTAATGCCTTTCTTTAACGAGTCAACATAGACAATTATGCCCAAAGTTTTTTCTCCAAGTGAAAGAGCAATGAATCATTTATGCAGAACTGTGAAACAATAATAAAAAATATATCTAATGATAATCAAACATGTATCTAACTTGTTATATCTGAAATAATGGCGGATACTTTCAAGAGTATATCGCTTTACAGTTATCCCTAAAACGTTTTCATTACTTATGAAAATAGAGAGTGACAAATAATAATGAGGGAAATCAAAAATTCAGTCTAGGGAAATACACATTAATAGTCTAGCGAATAAAAGGGAATTCAAACATTCCAAAGAATTATGCGGAATATAAATCTAATAGTTAGGGAAGATACTCATCACATTAATAGTCTAGTGAATAAAGGGGAAGTCAATCATTCCAAAGAATTATAAGGAATATAAATCTAATAGTTAGGGAAGATACTCAGCAAACACACGTGGGATTGGTGAATTCTTATAACTTCCGTGTTGAGGAGAAAATTAGAAGTCCCACTTTAGCATCGCAAGCACTGAGAGCTCATAAGCTCATAAGATTTCTTCACCACCCC
Organism: Pinus taeda; assembly: GCA_000404065.3. Classification (NCBI taxonomy): domain Eukaryota; kingdom Viridiplantae; phylum Streptophyta; class Pinopsida; order Pinales; family Pinaceae; genus Pinus; species Pinus taeda. The sequence goes on along the minus strand of APFE031501953.1, from coordinate 8,073 downwards.
ATCACTGCGCAAGGAGGCAAGGATGCATAGAAGGATGGAACTTTGAACTTACTATTTCTGTGCACATTCGAGATCTAATAGAAACCCAACATTTGTTGATGATAACTAAAGAAGCTTGTGAACCCCAAAAGTTCAGAATGAGAATCCGATAACAAAAAGGGGAAAATAATACTAATTAAAAATGTATAACAACCATCTTCCATTCATAGGGGCTTGGTTTCTTGATAAATAGGAGCATAAATATAGTGTTAATATTCTCACGAATCTATTGACATAAAGTTAATATAATGTACTATAATTTGTACATATAGTTGAATGAGGTAATATAATATTCATAATATTTTATTGTAGGCTATTTTTACTTGCACTTAAGGTATTAGAGATTTTGACGATTTAACTTTAAAATTGGAAGTCATTTTGTTAGTTTACTTATTATAACACACGTCAAATTTGAGGGTGAAAATTTTTCAATAATTGTCAAATACGTTCATAAATCTAAAATATGTCTCACACGATGTCAATTTCTAGGCCTCAGACCACCCATTTAAATTCAAATTCCGATCTAATCCAAAAACTAATAACAAAAAAAAAATCATTGGAATTTTATGTCTTTAAATAGGCTACATTAGAGAGGGATACCATGGGAAAATCCATGGCTTAAGAATACCATGGGAAAAACCAGGGCCAAGCTCCATCGTTGACGTAGCAATCACCAATCTTGAGTGTCCGTGAACCAACTCAAGCTCCATCCAATATCTAGTATCCTTGAACAGATACCATGGGAAAATCCATGGCTTAAGAATACCATGGGAAAAACCAGGGCCAAGCTCCATCGTTGACGTAGCAATCACCAATCTCCAGTGTCCCTGAACCAACTCAAGCTCCATCCAATATCCATTATCCTTGAACCAATGTAAGCTCATCACCAATCTCTCGTGTCCCAGAACCAAGGCAAGCTCCATGATTTATGTAGCAATCACCAATCTCCAGTGTCCCTGAACCACACAAAAAAAATTATTATTCCAAAACATATGAGACTAATCCAAAAACTAATAACAATAAAAATTCATTGGATTTTTACGTCTTTAAATAGGCTATATTAGAGAAGGATACCATGGACAAATCCATGGCTCAAGAATACCATGGGAAAAACCAGGGGCTGTCAAAACCCCTGGTTTATTATAAATTATAAGTTATATATAGAATTTTAGGGTTAAATTTAATTTATATTGTCAAGAGGTGCTTTCAAGCCGAATATAGTAGAGATGTTGTAACAAAATGTTTGGCATTTTGACTAAATCAAATTACATAAAAATAAAAATTAAAGAAAAAATTTCATGTAATGTAAATAATTTAATTTGTCAAAATAAAAGAAAGGAATAAAAAATAAAAATAAAAAATAACCGTATAAAAATCAAATAAAAATAAAAATGCCCATGGTATTGATCCATGGTATTGAAAAGCCATGGTATTGACCCATGGTATTGAAAATCCATGGTATTGGCTCATGGCATTCATATGGAATATAACTTATTTAAAAGAGAAAATTAATCTATCAAAACAATTCACCAAAACTACAAATTTAATTATTATAATCACTTTAAATTTCTATCAAATCCTGCGCTAAGTGTATTTAGAGACACAACTAGATTTGGACCAAAGCACATGCAAGGTCAAAAAAAAGTTGAGTAGGTGAAAAAATATATTCTTGACCCTTGGAAATAACTGACATAATTGTTTCGTTTACTACTATTTGATCTTTCTTCCTTCTTTTTTTAAATGCAAAAACTATCATTTTTTTTTGGGATATATATGGTTATATGATAGTGTTCTTTACCGTGAAATACCAAATTTTTGGAACATTATATAATGATGTACCTGAATGTATAAACTTGCAACTATTTCAATGAAGGTTGCTTTTCTTTCCCTCTTTTGATGATTTCAAAAGGCCTTATTTCTTTCCATAAGAAAAAAACAATTTAAAATGTTATTATGTTATTATATGTATTTATGTTATGTATAATGTATATGTATTTGTGTATATTATTATATATTATAATAAATATATATATATATATATAATATATATATATTATATATATATTTATATATAAATATAATTTATGAGTTAATTTTCTAACCTTTTAAAATATTTACTAATTTTCATTATTCAAAAAATGGTCCGTCAAAATTATAAAGGAAAATGTTATTTAAAAAAAAAAATCTTTACACTTTAAAATAAGTGTAGGTTCTTAAATTTCTACATCTTACATATTCCTTACATATTGTCTTAGTGATATATGGATTGAGAAGATCAATGAGTATGTTGCACTCCTTGTTTTGTTGCCATCCTTGTTTTATTTTTGACATAGTCATTTATATTTCTGAGGTGTTTTTTCAAAGTTGGAATTCTCTCATGTGTGTTAGCACTACGTAATTTCCATAGGCTAACGAGACAAATTCAGAGGTAACCACAAACCACTTTTAGGCTAGAATCTAGATCTTCTAGCCTTAAAGAGGGCTCTCTCACTTAGGTTGTTCAACTAATCTTATATTAGGCTAGGTATAGTGTTCAATAATCTCTGATTTTCAATGGTTTGCTGGTAAAAAAGGAGATAGCTCCATTGGGCATGGAGTCATGGAAAATTGATTATTTGTGTGGTGATAGATGAAGAGAGAAAGGGTTTTTCAACAGGGGCAAGGTAAGCACTCTTGGTGATGGAATTAATTCATTGTAGGAGGGTGAGTATGAGAAAAATGGAAGAAACATAATGAGTATCAAACTAGAGATAAATTTTGAATGTCATATTAAGAAGAAAACATAGATCACTTGGTAAAACTAAGTCAGAGCACCCTTTAGATGAACTATGAATTAAATTCTAGTTCATCCAAGATGAAGACATACATACAAGAGATGCAAATATCATAAGACAAACTTACAACATGAAAGAAACAAAACACCATCAAGAACTGACACAGGAAATGTTTTCAGAGAATATATCACATAACTGCCTAAAACTAGGGAATGCATAAATACATCTTTTCTAAACACTTTACATTAATTCCTCAGCCCCAAATCAAGCTTGTGAGTATGAAAATGTTTTATTACAATTAATAACTCCTAAAAAACAAATTACATCATGTTTAGACTAACATAAGCCACTCAAAAGTAACTTTGGTTTGGAGATGCAATGCCTGGCACTGCACAAACTCCCAAACTTTCAGAACTACAAAAATGCAACGCAAAAGCACAATTCTTGATGGTTGAGAGGATTCTAGTAGGTTCCTGAGCTAATTGATAGCTCCAACACTTGCAAATAAACATGCATATGGACACCTTACCCTTTAGAATATTTCCTTTACCATACAAAACCTCAAACTTTGACAAATCCTCTTGTAGCAAAAAATGTAGCGTCTGCCTCACTAGCACAACACCATCTTCTTTTAGAGTTTAAGTGGTCAAGGATGTTTGTAGACAAGATGAAACCACTAATGATGATGTTGACAATGTAATGACCATGCTATATACCCCATTCCATCATCCCTTGACCAAAAATGCAAAATTCCCAACTTTACATAAAAAAACACTAATGCTAGCTAGAGCACAACATTTGATGAAGATGCTTCTTCAAAATAGTTTTAGAGTTCTAACTAGATGTGGTCGTTAGGGGAACTTTTTGCCAAACAATATCACCTGGAACCCCAACCATATAAACAAGCATACTTTTTAGGTAAAAGCCAAAAAATAAAATTGTGTTACTTCACCCCTTCCAACATTCAAATTTTGGCCACCTCAACGAATAGGTCTAATCTTCCCCTATCTTTCTCTTCCAATTATTTTAGTGGCTCTTAGTTATTTCCTCTAGAGTTGACATGATGCTTGTTTTGCAACATTGAATAGTCTAATGTTTAAGGAAAACTTGTTTTGTGCAACCAGTGTAAGAGTAATGACAAGGAATCTCCAAATTAACCTTTGATGATGATTAGGAAAGAAATTATACAAAAGAAAATAATAAACACAAACCTTCTTCAGAAAAAACCCTAAAACAACTTGCAAATGTTTCATACTAGTGGCCGAAAATTCGAAGGGACAGGTGCAATGCCATAAGCACAACACACGAGAAAATGGGCTTTCAAACACTTCTTAAGCACACAAATTTATGAAAAGGAGCTTGAATTCAGTGTAATAGATTGAGTATATTTATATTGGAGGTTGAAAATCAAATTTTTACAGTTCCACAAAGGCAAGTGCAAAAGATGGAGCATTGTGTGGAAGCGCAATGATTAGGAGAAAACGAGATGAAATAAGAAAAAGTGCATCGATAATGAAAATGGTGTCTTGCAGGTTTTTATGTTATTTTCTTAGCTCATGCATGTAATTGGGTAACAGTTCAAAACCAGGGTATTGAAATAAGCTTAATTTTTCACCTGTGAAAGAGATTTGACCACCAATTTCTGAGAAATGCAACGCTTTGTGGAAATGCAGCGCCCCTCCCTCCTTTTCATAGTTTGAATGCTCAGTGATGTTTTCTACAAGCTTCACACTTGGATGATGATGCTGACACTGAAATGATCATATCACATACCTCCCTCAAGCCTTTCTTCATAAAAAGTACCAAACGTTCATCTCCACACCCAAAAACGTAGTAGAGAAGGACAGTGACTGCTATTTTTTTAATATCTCCTAAATTGTAAGACATATTGAGCTGGTTTTTTTACATCAAGTTAGTATCATCATAAAAATTCTCCAAAAAAACATTGAGCCAAATTAGACTCACGGATTTCAAGAAAATGAAAAAATGGATGTAGATTATGGTGGCATGTTTCTCGAAAATCATGAAGCATTTTGACCTCAAATTAAGTGGGCTTATTCATATCACCCCCATATAATCTACTATAAAAATTTCATGGAAAACGGGTGCATGTTTTAAGAGATATGGTGAAAATAAGGTGATTTTGTAAAAGCCTAGCGCTCCAAGCTTATACTACGTTCGACCATCATCTGACATGTTGAGGGTACTGGGATGGCATGTAATGACCCATTCAACGTTTTAAACTTGTAAGAATGCTCCTAGGCCAAATGAAAACCTTCAAACCTCAAACCTTCTTCTTGGAGCAAAAGTGTGGTGCCTCCCCTGCCTCCTTTGTGCAATGAATAAGAATGACCATACACTGAGCTTCTGAAGAGAATGATAAAGAGGAGAGATATTGGATGAATCTAACCATGAAAATAACCTCCCATGGTAATCAAGAGCAGAGTTTATGGCGATAATCACGATTTTGAATTTGGAAAACAAAAGCATATCAATTTGGCAAAAGCGTAACACTTGTACTGCAGGTTGTTGTACCCTTGCTGATGTCATGACCAGTCACGATTTGACACATAAACTAACTCAAAACACATATAATTATGTGCCCAAGATGAAAAAGCGTGACAACACAATCTTTCTCATGATTACCTTGATGCAACTTGACCACTATACCTATTTAACTTGACACCTTATGATTACCCTTTTAATGATGATCCCTCATGACATTACACTTTGAATTATGACAAATAGACCCCTCTAGACCATATCACTCATGAAACCAACATTGATATTTACAAAAATGACCTCAAATGAATAATGAGAGAAAAATGACTGTGGTTCCTATAATATAGGACTCTAACATTTTCTCCAATGGGGATGGCATCCTCCCTATGAGGTGCCAAGAACATCGTAGACTAGTAGCCTAACCCATTGGGTTGCTCCCAACTGCAATATTCTCTAACCTGCAACCTTCTCCAAATGAAGCCAAATGCAAACTAAAAACGAAAATAATGATCAAGGTGTTGAGTTTATTCATCACACATACCCACTCTAACTAATCCACAAGCTACTTGATTTAGTGAATTCAAACAACATGTTTAACAACACAATCACTTTATAAATTGGTTGAGTTCTCTGCATGTGCTTGTTCCCAAGAAAAATATAAAACCTACTAAATAATGACTCAAGTAAAAAATTTCAAGGTAATTTAACTTTGATAAAATTCAAGAACTTAGGCCCACTTGCTAACTCCAATAACGCTACAAAAGGATCCTCAAATGAATGAACATTAACGTTCATCTTATCTGGCATATTGCAATTCTTCTTTAGGTGGTCTACATACCATGAATACAAACTTTTATCTAAATCCTTTCTTTCATGCAATTTCATCTTATAGTTGTCATGATAAGATTGCAAATCTTCATGTGACCTTTGTGATGAAACCACTGTTGAACAAGACAATGATATTGGTTGCAAAAATAAGTTTTCATGACCCATGTTTTCAGGTTGAGAACTATCTAAAGGAGGATAAATTTGACTACAAAAACCATCCAAAAAAATCGGCTATTAGATCATTGAAAACCGAAGAGGGTTGTAGCAATTTATTGTGTATTGGTTCTCAAAAGACTATATGAATTTTTCAAAGCTCAACATCCTTTGCTTTAGTGTTAGTTTTTGTTAGGTAAACTAAAGTCTGTTGTCTTTCTATAACTTCTTATGCAATTTCAATATGATGCTCAGAGAGACAGTTATGACAATTTTTCCAAGGTGGCCTGTTTGGAATGTAATTCAGGGGTCTGCAAAAAATCTAAATTTGGTATCAGAGCTGGTTTCATAACATTTGGTATCAGAGATTTTGATTCTAGGGTTTCCCTCCTCCAAATAGGTCATCGTGGAATTTTCGCTATAACTTGTTTTCTACGATGTTTCAGAAGCAAAAAAAAAACCCATTTGAAATGAACTCGTGCTAAACCTCGGGTCTGAATTTCAAAGCTTTCTCTCTATATTTTCGGAGATATGATTTGAGGAAGTTAGGGTTTTTGCAAGTTCCAGAATTTCAACTAAAACAGGTCATTGTGGGATTTTCGCTATAATTGTTTTGCTACGAAGTTTCAAAAGCTAAAAAAAAAATCCATTTGAGAAGAAATCAATTTGAACCTCAGCTCTGAATTTTAGATCGTGTCTCGCTATATTTTCGGAGATATAATCTGATACATTTAGGTATTTGAGACTCCCAAAGGCCTCCCACCTATTCGTGATAATGATCATGCTATTCATTCTATTCCACGAAGTGTTCCTCGAAACTTCAGGCTTTACATACATCCATATGCCTAAAGGAGTGGGAACTCATTCAAAAGTTGCAAAAGGTCCCAGTTCAAACAATATTGCGATAACTTGAAAAGGAAGGAAAAATCATATTGGAACCTGAAGCAGTCACAGAACCGACAAATCGAAAGCTACAAAATTGATCAATTTCATAGTATCTCATCAAGTGGAATAACTTACTCGCCGAAGATTCCACATGGGAGGACAAGAATTTATACAGAAGCATCAAGAACTACTCAAGCGTTGAGGACAACACTTTTTGAAGGAGAGAGGCATGTTAGGTCCTTATACTACTAGTGTAACCGCTTATTGTTATTAGTACAACCCCCTTATTATATTTTTGTGCCCATGTAGTCCCCATATTGTTAATATTCTGCCCCATAGAAGCCCACTATTTTTATTATTGTACCCTTACAGTATTATTGTTATGTCGGTATGACCCCTTAGACTCCTATATATAGAAAGGAGGTCTTGTCATTTGTATCATCCAATAATTGTTCATTTGTGTAATGTAAAGGAGGTTTCCCCCTTGAAGAAGCTTATATCTCAGGAGTTCATCTATGTTTTCTATCTTTTTGTGAGCTGGTTTCATAACAGTTTTAACATTTTTCTTCAAGAAATACAATGAACCAAAACTTAATGGCACATAACTACCTTGAATTAATTCACAATTCTCTTCATGTTTCAACCCTTCAATTACATCTTCAATCTCATGGTTACTCAATGGTTGTGATTTTGAACTAAAAAAGTCTTCCATATAACAAGTAACATGGTCACCAAATCCATTAGAAGGTTGCTTCCAATTTATGTTGTCAGCGTGCTTCCCTGCTTCATTAGTAATATTATAATTTTCTTTCAATAGTCCAAATGAAGAAAAATGATAAGGGTATAGGGTTTCCATCAACGAACTCATTGTTTTCCTCATGTTTGACGTCAA
>APFE031501951.1:158221-198233 GCA_000404065.3 Pinus taeda | reverse complement strand
GCTGAAAGAAGACCTCCATTTTTATTCTCTTTAGCGAGTCAAAAAGGGAAAAAATACTCGGCAATCTCTTCATATTTTTACGAGTCAGAAAAGAGCTTAAAGGTGACTCGGGCATGGGTTCATTTTTACACAAGCTTGAACCATAAAGAACTCTGCTTGGATTCGGTTTCATGTTTACGCAAGCTTGAAACGAAAAACTATGCTTGCTATAAGTTCGCATGCCCCCAGCATAATGACGCAAACCGAGGTACATGCCCCCCAAGCTTCATTGCATGCAACAAAGTGGATGGAATGAAGGTTCACTTTCGAGATCTGGGAAAGACTCGACTTGTATTTTACGAGAATCAAAGACTCAATTGGGAAAGGGAGTTGTTTCATTTTTTAATGAGGTTGACACAGTAAATGAACTATCCTCATAACCCTTGTTTCATTTTTTAACGAGCGTGACACAAGATCAGGAACTATGCTCAGATACAAACCGTTTCATTATTTTAACGAGGTTGATACATTAGGAAAACTATCCTCGAGACTCCTTGTTTCATTTTTTAGGGAGCTTGACAGAGGGAAATGAACTATGCTCCGCCTGATCTTCATCATAATGAACAGGAAGTCGGGCTTCCAAGAGTGGCGCTCCCGATGGGAGGTCAATGTCTTGGAAGTCGGGACCCAATGCCCCCAGAACACTATGCACGATGGCGGCATTGCTGGATATAGGCATGGGAGAGGTAGCCACATAGTTGACCTGCAATGGGGCAGATACAACCGGTGGATGAGAACCAGGAGGGGGTGACAACTGCGCAGGGGGCACCGGGGAACTAAAGAACGATAATTGATCGATAGTTACAATCTTTCCATCGTGTGGAAAGCAAACCACACGGAAAAGTGAAGAGATGAGGGCCCCCATTGCATAAACATAGTCACGAACAAGGATAAGATGGAAACCTAAAGCACCTTGGGTAACCAACACGTCTATATAGACGGTTTTACCCCCCAAAGTAATAGGGAACTTCGGGAGGACTCCTAGAGAGGGACATGCTCCTCCGTCGAAAGCCAACAGATTCTGTGTGACCGGCCTGAGTTGCGGGGAACCTAGAGCTTGCCAAGTAGTGTACGACATAAGACTGACCGACGCGCCTTCATCCAGAATAGTGCCAGGTACTGCCTTATCACAGGCGAGTATTGTAATCTGGAAAGGCACATGGGAGGGAAGGCGGAAAGCAGTCAGGTGACGCCAGTCGAAGGAAACGACTGAATTACTTGGTGGGGGAATCGTATGATTGCCCCCCTGCTCTAAAGGAACCGAAGAAAGACCCTCTGAATCAACAGGGATAAGAGGGTCATTTTGGGACTCAGGAGAATCTGATGAGACAAGAAGAACATGATCATGATGCTCTTCCATAAGAGGGTGGTCGACGGGTGGTGAACCCGAGTCGACACGCTCTCCGACCAATGGTTGGTCTGGAACAGGCTGGGCAGAGCCAGATTCAGGAAGAGGAGGCTGGACAAGGGAGGAGTGTAAACCAATCTTGTGGTCAGCAGGAGGACAATCTGCAACTGCAGAAAGACGCTGATAACCAGCAGGGAGTTGGCGCGAGGGAACCGCAAGACTTTCCAAAACAGAGGAGGCTTTATCCATGAGTGGACAAAGGTGAAGGGGATGATAGCCTTCACAAAGCCTGCAAGGGAATCGAATCTTCCCTTTTCCTTTGCCATGACCAACTACGGAGGTAACATCGCCGTGAGCTTCAGTGGACGATGAGGAACGGGCCGGATCGCAAGACCATACTTCTAAAACCCTGGGAATACCAGGACAATCACGAAGAAGATGGTCCTCCTTGCATAATCGACAAGGAAACTTAACCTTCCGCGGAGGAGCGGAAGGAGCCCGACTTCAGGTGTACGTGAGGGAGCAACAATTGTGCTTGTAGTCGCTGTTGTGTTTGTAGCCGCTCCCTTAACAGACTTCTTCTTCTTAGTCTTCTTCTTCTTCTTCTTAGCCACCTGGTTACTCGAAACGAGACTTTCACCAGGCGAAGTACAAGAAGGAGACGTTGAAGTAGGCGTCGAAGGGGAGGGGTCCACCTTAGGTTCAACATGATGTTGTGCAGGTGGAGGGACTGATGGAGTATCAGCCGACATAGCAGGGACCACAGAGTTTGAAAATAACCAAACAAGCAACCCGACAGTTAACCGAAGGGTTAATGTCGCCATATAAAGAGCACCAGCATTTCCAGGAGAAGGGAAATGACCAGGATTCCCGTCAGGAGGGGAACTTGGGTTGGTGAACCCCGGAAAAGTTGCCATATCAAAATGAAAAACCTACTCAAGCTAGCGCACACAAAATTTAACCAGGTTATGTGATCATGGTCAAATAGATTTTATGACACTTGACTTGACCTTTTCATTTTTAAAGAGTCGAGAAAAGGACGAAAAGATGACTCTAGTCTCCTTCGATTATTTAATGAGCACGAAGTGACAAGCTGCTCACTTACACCTTTTCTTTTAGAGAGTCTGAAAAGGATCAAAAGTGACTACTCTGGAGAACTAGGTAAAAGGTTTTCCAAACAATCCGTAAAACTGCTATATACACCTTGGCGATCAGAAGAACACCAAGGACTTCACGTACTACAGTCAATCTTCCCGAATGATGTGTTCAATGCATTACGGCTTGTAGGGCGGCAGACTCGGCTTCCTATGGATCAAAGGTTGCAAGCCTACAGGGGTCTCCCAATATATACTTGACGGTACGTGGGAGCAAAATCCGTACTGGCACTTACCGTTTCACCGTGGAGGAATCACCCAACCACTCAACGATAAACTGCCAGGTTTAAAGACGCCGGAACACGTCTCTAACCTAGACCTCTAGAATGTGAGCGTTATGTTTCAATGCGTTGTTAGGTTCATTGAATTCATTTTACAGTTTATCTTTAATTAAGTCTCAGTTTCCGGTCCTACCGTATGTGGTCTCTTGAAATTTCCTAAATGCAACTATATGCGAAAATTGTATCGTTTCGTTGAATGAATTCTATCTACAGAAGAGTTGAGAGTTTCATACAAACAAAACGATCACAAAAATCCTAATGCAGCTAATAACAAGAAAGGAAAATCTTTTTCTTTTTCTTTTTTAAAAGCAAAAATTAACACAAAATGCTAATTAATGAAAAGCAAAAATCTTTTTTCTTTTCTTTGAAAATAGTATGATGCACTTAACGATTTCGAGAGACATGCACAAAACAGATAATTCACTCAAAGGAATCTAGAACCAGATCTGAAACATGAAAAATGACCTACCAAAGCAAAGAAAACACCAAGATCTTCAAAGAACCATGTAATCTAAGTTCCAATGAAGTCAGGCAAGAAATAAACAAGCTAAAAGTGAGTTACTTGCGGCATATAATGCAAAACTTGTACAACTACCAGAGGAATGTTGAAAATAGCCAATTAACCGACTGGATCAGCAAACCATAAATCCGACAGAAGGCTCGATAAGCAAAGCCACAAAGGCTAAGATATTAAATCGATGGAAAAAGGCGAACAACTGAAGGATGAAATCAAAACCAGTCAAATAAGGGTCCAACAAACTTCCAGAAGGTGTAAAAGATGCAAAAAAACACAGATCCAAGCTCAAAAGGCTGACAAACAAACTAATTGAGAAAATTCATAAGTCTGGCGCAACTGTCAGACTGCAACTCGCGATATACAGAGATTGGCGCGGGTTGTCTAAAAGCAACAGGCGCCAACCAGCGCGACTGTCAGAAGAGAAACCGCGCTAATCAAGTTTGTCAGGCAAAAAAAACAAAACAGGTAGTTCCAGGCTTGGTTTACAGTATCTAGAAAAGCCAGCAAGCAAGAAACAGCAAGAACTTCAACCCAGAAGGCTATTCAAGCCAGTAAACAAGAGAAAAATCGACATGAAAGGCAAGGTTGAAATTGTTTAGTTTGTAAACTAAGCCGGAGATTGACTAAAGTGGCGTTGATCTACTTCACTATTGCATGGCAATAGTGTTTCGAAGGCTATCTGGCCGCTCTTCAGGCTCCGTCTACAGTTTACAAATCAAACAACACAAAAATAAACAACAAGCTTCTCCCCAGTGGAGTCGCCAAATTTTTGAACTGGTAAATCCCCTCTGCGGATAGAGGCGATCCCACTAGCCCAACATGGGTCTAGCAACAATCACACAACACTACACGCAGGTTCCTAATTGCATAAATCAGAGATCGATCATGATGATCTACCTGGAATCCAACGCTAGTAGTTGTAGAAGAAACGCTGCTCCCGTTCCTTTGCTCTGGCTGGTCACAATCCCCACGCTCCTCATGAAAAGACACCTGCACACGCAAAGAACGATACAAACACAAGCGCAAAATCCAGTATATGCAATTATATATCGGTCAGAAAAGATATAACTCAAATACCATTAAAAGACACATGAGTGGAACCATAATGATAGTCGTCTATTAATAAGTAAAAACAGAGAAAGATTACAACCAAAGGTTCTGACGTTGAACCTCCTCTGACTGGGCAAGCAGCTAAATATGCCTTGCAAAGTGACCTCTTCTCTCTCAATATTTTGGCAGCATAACCCCTCTATAGTTCTCAATTCTTACTATCACTCCAACATAATCTCAGTACTCACAATAGCTCTAAAAAAACTCCTTGGTTTAATGCAAGGGGACAGTCATTTATAGATGGAGGAGGAAGGAGTATACATTGTATCAGGACACCTACTGAAGATTAGTATTATCCCTGAATAGCCACTGAACTTAGTTGCATGGATAAAAATGCGACACTCCACCACTTCCATGAGGATTTTTCCCTCCGAAAACTCCATGAACAAAGAGGAAAAAACATATGAGTGTGCGCTGGCTAAAAATCATAACTAAATTTAGGTGGCGTGGGCTTTGTTCTATGACAGAGCGTCCATGGACGCGCCCTCTTTTGAGTAACTGAGTCAGTGGCATGGGTAAGACACTGTGAACCCGCGCTAATGGAAAAATAGCATTTTCTAAGGATAATCTTCAAAAGGTGTCTTCAGGGAATATGAAGTTCAGACTTAGGGGAATACAATGCAAGTGTTTTTAAGTTGTGTCACTAGTCACAGGTCCCGAAAAGCGTCCTCCAATGTACGAAAACAAGGGTAACATGGACGGTGACCAACGGTGACAAATTAATGTGTAACACTCCCACTTGAACTAGGAACCCTTCTCTTGTGTGAGTTTATCAGCCAAATAGACCTTCGGCTCTAATACCAGTTGTTAGAAAATTATGCATTACATAACAATGGAACACATAAAATATTGCAGAAATATAAACACAGAAAATGCATAAAACAAGAGAGACACAGATATACATGGTTCACCTAGTTTGGGCTACATCCACGGACAAACAGTGAGTCCTTCTTTTGTTATATTATCCAGCAAACTGAAGAGGTACAACCTACAGTAGATCTGCTGTAACACCCTCTTCGCTCTCAATCTCCTCTCTCTTCCTCACTCAGAATACAGATACACATAGACGTAATATAATTCCCTCATATATAGTGAGGGGTTTCCTTCTAGGGCAAAAAAACCCTAAGTTAAACATAACTTCTATCGTCAGATCATTCACCTAATGAACGACCCAGATTGACTAGAAATTACTAGACTTTTACAAGGCAATTTTACATCTAATTTTTAGCTTCACGGGCACTGCCCCCGAACCCCCGCGGAGGGCACATGTCCCCCCCGCATGGAGGGGTGTACAATATTCTTGGGGTATACATCTAGCTGAAGCTTGAATACAAAAGATAACGAGGCTCCACACCCAACAACTCCAATTCAATAGCACCAGTCTAGCACTTGTAGTAAAAGGAAATTGGTGAAGTTATCTCACGTCATATTTTTACTTTTGGATTTAGAGAAAATGGTTGCATTTCCTTAGGAATGAATAATTAAATATAGATTGAAGATGTTAATATCAAATTTAAACTCATTTATATTTATGGGATATCATTCTATTTTTTAGTCAGCATAAAGAATAAAACAAAAAGAATGATCATTACAATAAAGACCTTCACAAGAAATGCCATGCATTGCGAGAAAAAATGATCATTAGTTACACCACTAAGAGAATCATCTTGAAATATAAAACCTAAGTTTATAAAAATATAGGTTTAGGCAGTAAATACTTTGACATATCATATATTTGGGACAAATCCATTTTTATAACAAAAGCAAATTATGTAAGATTGCACTACATAGAGGATTATACATTGTAATCGAATAATGGATATCCCATCATAATGGTGTAGGATATGTATTGTTAAGAAATATAATTGCACTATGTGTGTTTGAGAATGTAAGATATTGTTACTTAATGATTACAAATTTTGTAGGCCCTCACATCACAAATTTTGTAGACCCTCAGGTGTAGATCATATGGCAAATCATGTTATGTAAAAATTATGACTTTCTTTTCAAACCCCAACTTACCTTTGTCCACATTAGGGGCATACATGGTGGACCTGAAGGTCCTAGTGGTAGAGGATGGAACCAACCCCATGTCAATGTGAATACAAGACTGCCCTAGCTGTTGATTCCACTAGTCACCCAAAAAAAAATTAATGAAGATGATTACGATTTTTGAGGTCATATGCAAGACTATCTTCTTAGAGCCACTAAACAGTTGGGAGTTTCAATCATGTGATGAAGTTCATGACAACCCAAAACACTAACCATACAAGGAAGAACAACGAGAAAATAAGGGATCCAACCCTAATCAAGATTCCCAAGGAACTCCAAAAAAAAACAATAGTTTCACTCGAATCTATAGCTAATACACCTTCATAGAAAGTATTGAGTCAAGTCCCACTCATGGTGGGAATCACTCTTATTGATATCATTGACTCATCGAAAAGGTAAAATCAAATTGAATTTTGATGGTAGAGTGAAAGGTAACCATGATTGTTGTAGCTAGAGGTGTTCTCAGATAACATAGAACATAAATCTTCGAATTTCTAGAAAATCATAGACAACATTTTGAAATTAGGATTCTTGACCCTGCTTTGCTTAGACACTTCATAAATTTCTTTTTTTTACAAGAAAATAATAAATTAGAAACTTTCATATTGGGGTTTGATATATAATATTATCAATGTCCTCTCAATGGCATTTTGTTCAACATATTCAATGGATCCATGAAGGATTTGTGTCATTATCTTTTTAAATTAGACCTAAATCATATTCAACGCATGAGTTACTATGGACATTGCAGATGAGGTTCTAAGGGTCAAGGTTAATGATTACGATATTGGGAATTAGGGAGAAACTATGAAGGATTCATGGCAATACACCATGAATCCCATTTGTCCAACATTGATATTCAAATTAACTTCAACATTACCAACAATGGATAAAAGTGGACTCATAGAGAGCCAGATTAGGTCCTTTTCCAATACATCGAAATTGTGCCAAATTATGTCAAATAGAACATCAATGCTTAAGATATAAAGGTATTTCAAATAGGTATATGTCAGTACGAGAGAAGAAACAACCTTGGCAGTAGTGAATATCTCCTATGTATGCTCGTAATATATGAATGAAATGAATTTAGAAATATGTGCTAGGATATCCTCTGGCTTTAAAATTCAATATAAATTATTTACAAGGTTTGTGGAGACTCGCATCAGTTTTCCCTCTAAGAATGACTTGAAGAGTATGAAGGCCTTTTCAGGTTCATGCAATGGAACCTGATGTCCTGCTCCTCTGATTGTTACACATGTCAGCCCTTTGTATACTTGAGCCCATCCTCCCATGTGAGCATCATAGAAAACAATCAACATTCATACTAATACAAGCAAGGATTTTGTTGATATTCGAGAGTCAAAGATTCTATTGAAATTTGAGAGTTATCTTTACCATCATTGTAGATTCTCAATTTCTATTTCTCATTCGTATGAGAAATAGAACTATGGTGAGAATTATAGCAAATGCATTGGTCTACAACAACCCATGGCATTTTCATGTTTTTACATATAAGAGAAATATGACTCACCTTCCCATTGTCATACCAAGGATGTCTCTAAGTAACTGTGTGAAGCTTAAGCGCATTTATAGAATTTCTGGTCATGTTACAAGAATCATTGCATTTGTATCTCCACTGCAAGTCTACAAATAAGAAGATCAAATTTTCCATAGCAGAGACTCATGATGAAAGACAGAAGAAAAAAGCTCAAGTTTCCAGTGCCATGTTCCGATTAAAGAATTGACATGCGTAATGAGTTGTGACCTGAACATCCAAATACATAGTCCAACTTTTATGATCTCTCGATAGATTGAAATAAAATATCTAAGAGAGTCTCTCCTATTTTCACTAACTTCATCACTATATAGAGGAAATAAAACACACGAGATTAGTGAATGAGCATTATTTTATAGATAGCGAAAAAGCAGTAACACAATATTAGAAACACATCACCAATTTAATAATAAGACTACAAACCTGCAAGTCGTCCTCTCATAAGGAATTCATGTAACATTGGGGTGAAGAGCCTTTTGAACCTTAGGTAGACTGAAGAAAATTTTGGAATATTTTTCAGTGCAAGGATCATATCCCCAAACAAGTGCCTCCATGATTGCCAAGAAAAGAAAAAATTGATTCTATGAGAGCCACAATATAATCTTATAGTATTTCTGAGAGAGAGTGTGTTTGTAAGTGAAAAGCAAAGGAATTTAATAATTATAGATTCATCTCAAATCTAGATATTTATGATTATATATTTATAGATTTATATATTTATTAAGCAAAAAGATAAAACCACTTACATACATACTTAAATGCAATTACCAACCATTTTTATTCACCATGGAGCAAATTTTGGACCTTAATGCCATGCAAAAATGTGCTCAATTTGTAGAACCAAGGCCTCAATCATCCAATCCACTCTTAAATTTGATGTGTTAAAATGGGAAAAAAACTACCAAATGGAAAAAATATAGTGTTAGAATTTAAGCATGCCCTCATACTGATTTGCTAGCATATCCAATGTTTGTATGTTATATACTGACCTTCCTTTTTTTTAAGTGTTTTCCATATTTTCATGTATTTTTCAAGCAAAGAGGGGTGTAGATGGTGTATGGATCGATTTTCCCCATTTCCACTTCTGCATACTCTAATGCCTTTTCACATAGAGATGGTAGGTGCACAATAGAGGAAAAGTCACAAACAACGTTGAGAATTCAAAAGGTGTTGTTAGATATCAAAACCATGAGACCACATAAATTCAAAAATCCCCACAAGATCATGGAAATCATCTATAACTCCATTTCCCACATCGAGTATGGTCCTTCTCCATAAAATTCATTGCTTTCTAGAACATACATTGCAGAGGAGAAATCAAAAGCAAGAATATGAAGAATATCCTGCCTCATCAGAAATATGCAAAATTGTGTGTTCTCCAAATGGCCTCTCAACTCTTAATCCAGAGAATAAATTGCTTGTACATAAATTCTTCGCATTCCAAAACAAAGTTGCAGGGCAAAAAATCAAAATGGGGAAAAAAGTAAAATTTGCAAAAACTTGAATTGTTTCACCAAATAAAACCAATAAAATATAAAAAAAAGCATGAAAGAAAAAGTAATTCCAACGCTTAACAAATTATGCCAAGAAAAGGAGAAAAATACTAAAAAATTGTAGAAAGATTTGCAACGGTGCCTTACCTTTGTAGAAAATATCAAAATCCACAATGAATCAAACAAAATGAGCCTTTGCAATATTTGAATTCTATTGAAATGACATGAGAGTAGAGATAGAAATAAGAGTCTGAAATTGGATACTCAACTTCTAGGATGTACTACGGCCCGTTGACGGTGTGATCCCTATGTGATGGTTTGGATCCCAAGACCTAGTTTCAACACACAATTTCCTACAATAACCCACTATATTCCAATCCACTGATTATTGTAAACTTCTCCTCCTCCTCTTCCTTTTGAATTCTATTGGAATTCATAGAGCATTTCAGGACAATACTCTTAGCAATAGCTACATCACTAAAAACTAGAGTTTCCATAAATCTCTCTGAACTCAAATCTAGGACTCCCAATGAAATTCTCCACCAATTTCAATAATTTGTTTAAGTTAGAACAAAATTCTTTCCATTAAATCCCCTAATCACTAGTAAACGTCATGACTACAACAAGAGATTTCATTGATTATTATGAGACTGAGAGAAATATGATGAAATATGTTAAACACATACATGGCGAAGGCAACATGAAAGATAAACATTAGATTGATTTTCTTATTCAAAATGACACATATTTATAATACATAGAAATTACCCTTGGTTTCATGTTCCAAGTCGTCCCTTGGACTCCCTTTGGCTGTTCAACTTCCACACCAACCCTTAGAGGATTAAGTGTCCAACATTCCCACCTTTAATCCGAAGGGGTGTGTATGAGTCCAAGAAAAGAGTTGTAATACAAAATGTGCAAAAATGCAAGGACGCAGTAGGCTAAATGTGCTCTCTGAGATGTTGGTATAAGAGGGGTGGTTTAAGGATGGCCACCAACTCTGGAACGCTTAGTGCAGCTCCCGAAACTCTTACAAATCTCGCATGAAGCCAAGGTCTTCTGCTATAGGAAGTGCTCCTGATGTTTTGAAGAGGGAAACCTTCAAATTTGAAAGAGAGATCTCACCCCACATAAAAAGGGAGAACCTCAACCTCAAAAGGGAGGTCTCAACCTTTGATGGTTTAAGGATTACCACCAACTCTATAATGCTTAAAGCAATTCCTAGAACTCTTCCAAAACTGGCAAGAATTTGAAGTCTTTTGCTAGAGGAAGTGTCCTCAATTCTTTGAAGAGGCATCACCAACTGAAGGCATTCTCAGGGGCATCTTTGTCTCTGGCTACAACTCTAAATCTGGTATGGCAGGTTATGGCTCAAGCTCTCTTGATGTGGATTTGAAGCTTGTACATGACCATTACTTCCTCCCCTATCAGATACAAGGTGAGATGATGGAGAAAACTCAACTGCAAGACTATTCAATACTCTAGAACAAGTTCGGACATATAACTGAAATATCTTCTTTATTGTTGATGCCCATTGCCAAGAAGCGCTCCATCCAAGATGAATCTTTTTTCTTGCATGACACTTGTTTTTGAGGTATCTATTTGAAGAATGATTGGTTCTATGACAACGCTTACATGGATGAAGATCAAAACAATGATCTTTCATATGACTAACTAGGTCACAGTGTTTGTATTTCACAATCTATTGTTGTTGTTGTTATGGAAGAGGAGCAGAATCTGGAACAGCTGAAGGTGAATTTTCATGAAGAAATCCAGCACTCTTGAACTGGATGGGCTTTGTGTAATCTAGAATATGAAATGACATGTCCTTGTCATATCAAGACCAATTTTGTGCTTGTTGCGAACAAGCTCTTCATCTGATGATGGGCTTGGAAAGTGCAAACTAAACTTCTGCATCAGCATGTGACTTTGCTACTTCATTGGGTACTGGGTCAACTTGTTGATTATGGGAGTTTGATTCAATGTTTTGAATAGAGAAAAGTTCAGAATGATGACTATACTTTTGTAACTCCTCTTGTTGTAGTTATGATTCAAGCTACAAAAAAACAATTTTGTCATGTGCATTTTGCAGACAAGTCTGGATTGTTGAGAGAAAGTCTTTGCTGATTTGGATGGTGTCATCAGCAGTAAATTCTATTAAAGTCTTCAATAACTTTAATACTTCATAAATTTGAGTCATTTTTAAACTTCAATAGGTCAAATCAATTCATCAACAATAATCCAAAATAAATAAAACTTAATGTGCAACCTTCTAGAGATTCAAAACTCCTTAGAGCTCCTCTCAGAGAACCCTTGAATCATATCAATTTTGGAATTCGTTGCTAAGTAGGATTTTCTCACTTCTTGCATCATGTCCGACAATGCGGTAAATATGCCAACTCACACACCAAAGCAGGAGGAGGCTAGAAGAGGCATCCGAACCATCTCCAGTATCCACAGAGTATTTTATATTTTAAAAGGTTTTGGGTATGGAATAGGCTCACCAATCATCTTTACAATGGACAACCAACTGAAATAGTAATCGATTAGGCTAGCACACACCCCTAAAACATCTCCCACATTTCCAATGACTCACCTGTTATCTCCCAAAGTGAGTAGGAGAAACTGTATGTGCCTCGGAATTTTCCTCTCAACCCGTTTTTGTCTTACAAAACATCCTTCAATGTATCAACAAGATCCAGATAAAGATGCAAGCAACTTGATCCATCAATGGCAGGAAAATACAGATCAATGCCTTGAGTGTATTCTGAAACATGCCTTGCTCAAATTGGCACTTATTCAAAATTTGCGTGACAACGAGAATTCACATGTAACACCTGGAGTCTCATGGAGGTGGGATTTACATCTTTTGAGATTTGTATATGAAAATGTTATCAGTTCTTCAGACCTGTAATTGAAATGAATGGAAAAATAGAGCACGGGCCACCTTCATCTCCATAGCCAAGCATCTCATTCTATTATGAAGTTCCACACACTTTCGTATTACTGGGTCTCCTACCAAGGATCACACATGAACTGAGCTATTGAAGAAGCCATAGAAGCCACCAATAGACAAAAGAATATGAACAAATATGGGAATTAGATAATCAAATTGTGCATTGTTTGCTTCAAAGATATGGATAAAGCTGACATGGTTTACGTTCCCAATTGTTTCCACTCCTTTTATGAGGTGTGCACTCTGGTTGATATGTTACCCAACAACTTTCCCGCTTTCCCATGCAAGGGATGCCCTACCAATTTACCATTTGGTTGTCCACTGTATTGCCCCAACTATCTGGCTTCCCCGCCTTCACCAACATCCAGTGGATGCCCACATTATTAAATGCCTGTCACTTTATTCTGTGCCCGACTACCATATCCACTGCTTAATAGATTTTACTGACCTTTGTTCCCTCACTATATTTACCAGGAGGCATTGATAATCACGCAGTAATATAGTTTCTTGATAATTTCTTGGTTGCAAGGACTGAGGATAGTGCTAAGGAGATTTTAGATAAACCTTTGCAAATACACTGGTCATATAAAATGTTTGTTTACAAGTCAGTGCACACATATTAGACCAATCGCTCTTCAAGGCAAAATTGGGTATTGATTCTCACACAAGAGGTCAGAATACACAACATTCATCAAATTAGGACCAATGTATTTCATGAGGGAGCGTTAATGTAGTAGATTCTTGGAAAAGTAGCAGATGTTGCGGCTAGAATTTAGTTGAGAAAACATTTCATGTGAGCATAGATTGCAACTAGAATTTACTTGAGAAAACATTCATGAAATGTATAATTGATGGCAGAACTCACCTGCACATAAATTCCATAAAAGAAGTGGCTCAAATATGAGCAGGGCAGAATATCGCCCTCTCTGATACCATGTTAAACACATACATGGCGGAGGCAACATGAAAGATAAACATTAGATTTATTTTCTTATTCACAATGACACATATTTATAATACATAGGAATGACCCTTGGTTTCATATTCCAAGTGGTCCCTTGGACTCCCTTTGGCTGTTCAGCTTCCACACCAACCCTTAGAGGATTAGGTGTCCAACAAAATCTATGAAAATTCAACATAATCTAGAAAATGTGTACCTAATTTTCAAAATCGACAATTCAAATAAAAGTCAATCCATATTGACATGTGGGCTAACACATCCCACACATAGCATGTTCAGTTGCAGCTGGCAACTGCCAACCTCCCCCCAAATGTTATTGTTTAAAAATTTAAGTTCTATCGCATCACACTGATGAGAATTCAAATATGTGATATTAAAATAATGAGGTTCTCCATTAATCATTATACGTTCCACACATATATGGGAGAGTCTCCCAAGCCAAAAAAGTGGCAGCCTAAATTCATTTCCATATTTAATTCAATTTGTGCAGATTTAAAGGTAAATTGGATTTTAATACCAGGTTGCTCATATTGAGTTCTCTCATAATTTTTCATTTCCCATCCAAACCTACCAAATTCCTCATTGAAGTGTCATCCAATGGTTTTATAGGGAAGAAGAATACATGACACTTTTTACCGGAAAGAAGAATAAAAGCAATTTATTCTTGTGTATTGAGTGGGTGGATTTGAACTTCTTTAACCCTAGACGATGATCTTAAAGATACATCATGCATTTTTCCTTCTACAACTATGTCTGAGTAGTTCCCACAACTTCAACAATTATCATTAGTGTTGGCGTGACTTCTTTGGAAGGGGTTCCATCATTGCTTCACTTAAAGTGTCTTGTTCTTAAGGACAACAAGATTTCTAGCAACCTCGAACATCTGGTGCAAGCAGGGCTTAAATCTCTGGAGGATCTCAATATTTTGAATAATATAATACATGTATTGGAATATCTTGTTCCATTGTCATAGTTTAACCTTGTGTCTTGGAACTATACAAGTGCCTCATGACACAATTGCTAGAGTACAAAGCTAGGGTTTTTGACATCATTAAATCCCTAGAGCTTCTAGATAAGACAAACTTTTAAGGGGGTGAGAGACTTGAATTCAACAATGAAGGGGAGGAAGTGGATTGCGGAGATGAAGATGCAAAGGGTGTTGATAATTATACTAGTGAGGACAAATTTCAATGGGGTTCGATATCTAAACTGCTTGGGGGACCAGGACGAGGATAACCTTGAGCAAGAGGATAAGGAGGATGAGGTTGATGTGGATGATGATGATGTGTATCAATATAGGGTAGCCATTAATGACCATAGTGTAGTGGTTGGTCATATGGATGCTAATGTTGCCGGTAATAGATCAGATGATGAGGATGAAGATGATGAGCTTGATGTTAATGAGGATGATGTGTACCAAGATAGGGTAACCATTAATGGCCACGATGCAGCCCGTAGCCATATGCTTGCCAATGCTATTGGTAATAACATGAGGTGGATGATGAAGATGAATGAGAGAACGTTGAGCTCCAAGATTTGATCGTTGATGACGATGAAAAAAGTGATGATATTTTTGTTGAAGCTGATTATGATGAT
The DNA here is from genome assembly GCA_000404065.3 of Pinus taeda. Classification (NCBI taxonomy): domain Eukaryota; kingdom Viridiplantae; phylum Streptophyta; class Pinopsida; order Pinales; family Pinaceae; genus Pinus; species Pinus taeda. The sequence continues at coordinate 183,171 of APFE031501951.1, read as the reverse complement.
GTTGATGTTTTAGAACATGATAAGAGGATGATGGTGGAATTGAACATGCAAGTAGTTCCCCTTGAGAACTTGATGTTTAGGATGACAATGTCAGGTTTTCTCATGACAGGGAAGCGAGAAATTTACAACAAGGGCCTCCAAGTGGACACGGCAATATCGGGGTTAACTAACACCTGTTGGGTTGAGGACAACACAAAAAAGACACCTAGACACAATCACAAATGATGACACTTGGACACAATCTCTACAATGGAGGATGACAATTGACACCTAGACATAATCTCTACAATGGAGGATGACGAATCTCTATAGTGTCACTAAGAAGAACCCCATAATAATAAAGTGTGTTTAAGGTATTGAACTCAATTTCATATTAAAAAAATGATTTTTAATAATGTAATGAGTTTTTTTTTTCATATTTTTTAATAAATTTGAAATTGGATAAAATTAATTTTGAATTAATAAAATTGGTATGTGTGTGTGTGTGTGTGTTTAAGGTATTGAACTCAAACTGATATTAAAATTTATGATTTTTTTAAATTTAAAATCATAATTATTAAATTAAGAATAAAAATAGTTTTTTCAACTATTAAAACTATATGTATTTTATAACAAAATTATGTTTATAATTTTTTAAATTTAATTTTTATTAATAAGAAAAAAGGTTACATGTATTATAGGTGGGTGTTCACCTGTGCTGGTACTTGGGAAACTAGACCAGTGACATTACAATAAGCAATCACCACCATACAATTTCAAAATAAAACATATATAAAGTCTACTACAGTTGGGTATAAGAGAACTGGCCTAAAGTAAAAAATTGTTGCCACATAGATCAAGTCCAAGACCAACAAAAACTTAAAAAAAAAAAAAATCAAACTAAGGGGATGATGAGGTTTCCACCTCAATGGGCTTGGCTACCAAATTGAATTTAATATCTAGGGTTGGCCTAGGAGTTGACCCTGCTTCAATGTGAGCAAGTCATCCCTCTATGTTTGTCTATTGGAGTTGAATTTCCTCAAGCACCACCAGAATTTTGTCCCGTACCGCATAATGGTCTAGCTACACTCTTCCAAACAATGTATTTAGGTGATACTATAAATCAATTATATGAAAGTACCATTTCTATTTCCCTCATGTGTGCCTAGCGTTCGATACCCAGGTAGCAAGTTCCTCCATAACCTTTGTGTTTGAATGGTATTGATGTTTGAGCTACACATCATCCTCATCGTCTTCTAGATTGTGTTGCTGTTCTGGTGGAGTTTGGTCATGGTAGAGCCAAGCAGAAGACTTGGCACAAATATAAGCCCATGCACTACTTGGAGAGACACAACCTCCACCACCTCACATGCATCTCACACGTTTCCCTGTCATCATAATAGATAGGAGGGAAAAGAGCATTAGGTTGAGAGACTAAGTTTTTGAGGTCATGAGGAAATGCATATAGGAAAATACTTTAAGACCCTTAGTGCAAAGCATTGAACCCATTATCTCTTTTCTAGGGCCTAAGCTCAACACAGAAAACAACCATGAGAACATAGAGGATGTACATAAATATAGAGTAGGGAAGGCCACAAAGAAAGGATTCTTGCTAAGAAAATTCATCGTGGGAATGGGGAAATTTCAAGTAAGGAACAAAGCAAGTAGGAGGAGTAGAGGTCAAATAACGATGAGAAATTGCAAGTGATTGAGACAAGAAATGATCATGCCTCTCCAACCTATAGAGTAATGAGAAGTGGTGGAGTATTAAAATCTAGATCACGTGAGAGCAGAAATTAATGATCTTCGTCAATTGGCCAACCACATCCGCCACATGCATTGCTTGTGGTGACAACAGACTTGAATCCTTACCAACTTTGTCATCCCATTGAGAATGTTTTCATAGTAATAATAACAATAATAATATTTTTTTATTATATAAACATAATTTTAATTTTCACTCATTGATTTAAATTTAAAATCTTTACCATTTAGATGATTTTAATTGTAATTAAGAATTAACATTTTAATTTGGTGTTCTTACTCATAAGGCAATTAATATCAACATCCATATATCAAAACAATGTTAAGAATGATAAGGAAATTATATATCAAAACAGTGTTGAGAATTCTTATAATTTAAGTTGTGAGAAACATTATATGATTTCATCTTATAAAAATTACAAATAAATTTTTTATCATTAATTTAAATTTCTACTATTGCAACTATATAAACTAAATGGATGGTAAATGTGGATAGGCATCAATCCATGGTAAGCATCAAAACGCTTACTTCATAATTAATTTCATGTTGCTAAAATTTGAAAATCCTAAAAATTAACTAAGTTATAACTTTATTTTAAATTATTATCATTATTATTATCATCAATTATAAAAATAATTAATATATAGGTTAAACATATATACATTTTTTATGAATAAGAAAAAAACCATCATACTTTCATTAATAAAAAATAAATATAAGTTAACTATATAGATTCACTCTTATTTTACCATTGATATTTTTAATATGTAAATAGGCTTTGTTACAATATCATGGTTTTGTTATAATACCATGGATTATGAATAACACATACCCAAAAAACTATAACTCATTTCACATGACTGTTGTACATATGACATTTTTTTGGTTAATCAATTTAATTAAAAGGGAAAAAAGGGCATAACTAATTTGGAGATAACTCTCAACATTTGATTTGTGAATACTACTATGAATATTCTAGAATATTCCTTGGCGATTAAATAACTACCATCCATCTAATGATTATTAATAATTAAATTAAAACTGTAGAGACACATCTATCGACATAACTATTTATAATTTACTATTAGATTATTTTAATTGTAATTAAAAATTAATATCTACAACCACATATTAAAATCATGTTAAGAATTGTTGTAATTTAAGTTGTGAGAATCATTATATAATTTGATCTTAACAAAAAATTACAATTCAATGTTTATGATTGAATGTGGAAATAGTCTCTTTGGGTGGAGTGGTTCACACAATGGGATATTATCCCCTCCAGCTTGTTTTAAATCCCATAGGGGGGCATCTTTGCACCAATCGTGATAAGGCTCGAGGAGTAGGCCCCCACCATGGAGGAATCTTGACTTTTTCTAAGTCATACGTCCCTGGTATATCTCGCTTATGTGATGTTGGTGTTATAGTGACACTAGGTTTGATTATAGAAATTTACCAATCCCCTCCCACCAACACACATAAAATTTTAGTGAGTAAAACTTGAGTGGTTAAGTACATTTAAGTTAATGTAAGAGGTTTAGTTTCTTCTATTACATGCCTTATTTGATACTTTATTATGACATATGTTGTAATCAACATTAAGGTGTTTACATTGGGTAGACTTATATATTTCTCTCGTAGAAAAACACATAAAGACATTAGTGACAACAATGGAGCTAACACCTAACTATACACTTAGCTTTATATATATATGCTAACAATTATTTTGAGAAATATTTCATATAAAATTTATTTGAGAAATATTTCATATAAAATTTATTTGACTAAGTTTCTCTGTTAAGAAGGGCACATTAATACCATCCAATTCACTTAAAAAATCCACATTGTTAGAAAATTATATATTACAGAGCAATGGAACACATAGAATATTGCAGAAATATAAACACATAAAACCGGAGAGACACATATATATGTGGTTCACCCGATTTGGGCTACGTCCACCCCGAACAGCCAGTCCTTCCTTTCTATTATTCAACAAAATGAAGAGACACAACCTATAGCAGATCCGTTGTAATATCGTCTGTTTTCTCTCATAGTCTCACCTCTTTGTTTCTCGCTTGGAGAATACACATCTATTATAGAACCTCAATACAATGCCCTCATACAAAGAGAGGGGTTGCCTTCTAGGGCAAAAAACCCTAAACTAAACATAAGTTCTACCATGAGATCATCTATCTAATGAACAACCCAAATTGACTAGAAATTACTATACTTTTACAAGGCAATTTTACATCCATTTTTATCTTCGGAGGCACTGCCCTTGAAACCCTCACCGAGGGACCACTGGCCCTGGGGACCCCAGCCAGGGGCGGATTTGCCCGCCCCCCCCCGCCCTCCCCACACCCTCACAGGGGGGACAAGTCCCCCCGCATGGAGGGGTGTACAAACTTCCCGCGGTATACATCCGGCTGAAACAAAGACCTCTAAATAATCATGCTCCACACCCAACAATCTCCCACTTGGAGAATGATTGTGGAAATTCCACTGCTGCTTCATTTTTTGGACAATGACCCCTCTTTGGACCTGGTTGTTTCTCATCTTCATCGTCGTCCTTGAAGACCAATTGAAACTGAGCATATTCTTAATTTCTCCCTGGTTACAACTTTTGTTAGCATATCTACAAGATTCTGGATAGTGTGTATCTTTTCTACCTTCAACTCTCCATATTCCAACACTAATCGTATGAAATGGTACTTGAGCTATATGTGTTTAGTTCTGGAATGAAATGCTAAGTTCTTTGCAAGATGAATGGCACTTTGGCTATCACTGTATAATGTGCCCATATCATGCTTCTTACCCAATTCACCCATACACCATTGTAACCAAATCATTCTTTTACTAGCCTCTGTAGTAGCAACATACTCTGCTTCCATTGTTGAAAGTGAAAAAACAATTTGGATTTTTGAAACGCAACGAACAGCTGTTTCACCTATAGTAAATACATATCTTATAGTGCTCCTCCTCTTATCTCTATCGCCTTCCATATCTTCATAAACATATCTCTGTAGAGAAATGTTCGAACCACCAAAGCATAATGCTTGATTTGTTGTACCTTTCAAATATCTGAGAATCCATTTCACTACCATCCAATGTTCCATTCCTGGATTATTCACGTACCTGCTTACAACTCCCACTGCATGTGCAATATGAGGCCTTGTGTAGACCATTGCATACATTAAGCTTCCAACTGCTGATGCATATGGAACTTTAGACATATAATCCATGTCTTCTTGGGTCTTTGGGCACATTTGCTTACTCTGTTTGAAATGGCTAGCAAAAGGTGTACTAACTAGTTTTGCATTGTGCATATTAAATCCTTTCAACACCTTTTGTATGTACTGATTCTGAGACAATGTTAATTTGTGATTTTTCCTATCTATAGTTATTCTCGTACCAAGGATTTGTTTTGCAGTTCCCAAATCCTTCATTGTAAATGAATTTGCAAATTCTCTTTTGAGCACATTTATTTCCTGCATGTTAGACCCTGCAACAAGCATGTCATCTGTATACAATAACATTATAATATAGCTGCCATCATTTTTCTTTTTCAGATAAACACAATTATCAGAGTGGCATCTGGTATAACCTTGTTTAGACATAAAACTGCCAAATTTTACATACCACTGCCTTGTAGCCTGTTTCAAGCCATACGAGCTCTTCTTCAACCCACACACTAGTTTCTCCTTCCCTTTCACCTCATATCCTTGTGGTTGTTACATATATATCTCTTCCTCCAAATCCCCATGGAGAAAGGTTGTCTTTACATCTAACTGCTCAAGATGCAACTCTTCAACTGCTACTAGACTTACAATAGTTCTGATTGAAGTCATTTTAACAACAAGAGAAAATATTTCATCAAAATCAATACCTTTCTTCTGTGCAAACCCCTTCACCACAAGCGTAGCTTTGTACCTCTATTTTCCTCCATCTTCTTCCTTCAGCTTGTAAACCCATTTATTCTGCAATGTAGTTTTACCTGCACGCAACCCGACTAAGTCCCAAGTCTCGTTATGCATTAAGGAGTCCATCCCTTCTTCCATTGCTAGCTCCCACTTCTTCTTGCTTTCAACCTGCATTGCTTATTCATAACATTCGGGTTCACCAGAATCAGTCAACAATAAATAGCATAATGAAGGAGAGTATTGTTCAGGGGGTATACTTATCCTGGTAGATCTTCTAACACCACTTTCAGGTGTTTGGGGTGCCTATTGCTGTTGTGGTGGTTTCTGTTGTTATGGTTGTTGATTATTATTATTTTCAGGCACCTTTACTTTTTCAATGATCTCCTCAAGAACTGTGTATTCATTGTTTTCTTTTTCCTGTTTCTTTTCGTACAAGTGATTCTTATACAAGACCTTTTCACTGAATATTACATCTCTGCTCCTAATGATTTTGTGATTTTCATAATCATAAAAGCGATAACCAAAATCATTAACACCATATCCAATAAAGGTACATTTCTTTGGTTTTTCCTCAATCTTTATTCAATTTTCTTTATTAATATGGACAAAGGCCTCACAACTAAAAGGCTTTAAAAAAGAGTAGTTTACCAGTTTACCTGTCCATGCTTCCTCTAGAACAGCACCATCCAAGGAACTTGAAGGCCCTTTGTTTATTAGATAAACAATAGTATCTACAGCATCTACCCAAAATTGTAAAGGCAATCCTACATGCAATCTCATGCACCTTGCGCTATTCATGACTGTTCTATTCATCCCTTCTCACACACCATTTCTTGTGGTGTTCTTCGAACTGTCTTCTCTCTGTGAATTCCATGCTCTGAATAGTACCTATCAAACTCTTTGCTGCAATATTCACCTCCATTATCTAATCTGAGACACTTCAATTTATTTCCTCTCTCAATCTCAACCAAAGCTTTCCATTTCTTGAAAGTATCAAATACATCAGATTTATTCTTAATACGATAAATCCAAGTTTTTCTAGTTGCATCATCAATAAAAGTAACATAATAATGAGAGCCACCGAGAGATGATACCTGAGCAGGTCCCCATACATCTGTATGCACAAGCTCTAATTTTTCACTCTTCTTTTCTTTCCCAACTCTGAGAAATCTGAATCTCTTCTATTTTCCATAAATGCAATTCTCACAGAAGTCCAAATCAACATTCTTCAAACCCGGCAACAAATTCCTTGAGTGAAGAATCTTCATCCCTTTTTCACTCATGTGTCCAAGCCTATGATGCCATAATGTTGCATCTGCTCCTTTGGAAGTTAAAGCATTAACAGAGTTAGAAATACCATTGCATAAATACAATGTACCAACCTTTTCACCTTTTGCTATTACCAGTGCTCCTTTGGTGACCTTCCAAGCTTTATCTGTGAAAGTTGTCACACAACCTTCACCTTCTAACTGCCCTGTTGAAATCAGATTTTTCTTCAGATTTAGAACATGCCTTACCTCCTTTAGTAACCATTAGTTTCCATTATGTTGTTTTACAAGAACCTCGCCCATTCCAACAATATTGCAGGGTTTATCATCACCCAAATGGACTTGTCCAAAATATCCTTAAACATAGTCATGAAAATATTTCTTATCAGGTGTGGCATGGAATGAGGTCCCTGAATCTACCACCTAGGAATCAGTAATATTTTCGAAAGAAAGAATCAAAGCATCTTGTAACACCTCACTTGTCACATTTGCTTCATGATTGTTTTCTTGTTGTGCATCTCCTTCTTTTCCCTTCGGAGATATAAAGTCTTTCTTTAGATGTCCTTTCTTTCCGCATTTCCAGCACACTATCCCTGATCTAGACTTGGATCTTCCATTCCTTGATTTACTGCGATATCCTGAGCTCTTTCCTTTTTCCATTTTTCTTCCCCTAGACTCAGCACTCAAAGTATTACCCGATGTCTCACCGACGCTTCTCCGTCGCACTTCCTCGCTAAGGATAGCACCGACAACATCATCAAACTTTAAAGTACTAGATCTAGAAAATAGTTACTAATGGCCATTACTAAACCATTCTAACTTTCTGGAAATGAGCACAAGAATAACAGAGCTCTAACTTCGTCTTCAAAGTTTACCCATACAAAACTTAACTCACTTGTAACTGTATTAAAATCATTTAAATTGTCTACAACAGATCCACCTTCCGACATCTTCATATTAAATAATGGTTTCATAAGAAATGCGTTGTTTGAGGCCGAGGGATTTTCATATAGTTTTGCCAACGCCTGAATCAAACCCTCTGTCGTTGTTTCCTTCAAAATGTTGAAGGCGATTGATGCTACGAGGCACAACTGTATTGTTCTGAGTGCCTTTCTATCGAGAAGGTTCCATACTTCATTTGTCATAGCCATTGGCTTCTTTGTTTTTTCGCTCAATGGTAGGTATAGATCTTTCTGATACAGATAATCTTCCATCTGCATCTTCCACAGTGAGAAGTTTTGGCTGTTAAATTTCTCGACCCTAAACTTACCATCTTCCACCATTGCTCCCACTCAAACCATGAGCCCTTCTCTCCTGTGAGTTTGTCAGCGAAATAGACCTTCGGCTCTCATACCAGTTGTTAGAAAATTATATATTACAGAGCAATGGAGCACATAGAATATTGCAGAAATATAAACACAAAAAATGCATAAAACCATAGAGACACGGATATAGGTGGTTCACCCCATTTGGGCTACATCCACCTTGAACATCCAGTTCTTCCTTTCTATTATCCAGCAAAATGAAGAGACAAATGCTATAGCAGATCCGCTGTAATATCCTCTATTTTCTCTCACAGTCTCACCTCTTTGTTTCTCACTCACAGAATACACATCTATTACACAGCCTCAATACAATGCCCTCATACAAAGGGAGGGGTTGCCTTCTAGGGCAAAAAATCCTAAACTAAACATAAGTTCTACCGTCAGATCATCATCCTAATGAATGGCCCAGATTGACTAGAAATTATTATACATTTACAAGGCAATTTTACATATGTTTTTAGCTTCGGGGTCACTACCCCTGAAACCCTTGCCGGGGGACCGCTGGCCCCGGGACCCCCCAGTCGTGGGGGATCGGCCCCCCCGAACCGCCACGAGGGTACAAGTCCCCTTCGCACCCCCCGCGTGGAGTGCTGTACAAACTTCCTCGGGTATACATCTGGCTCAAACAAAGACCTCTAAATAATCATTCTCCACACCCAACACACATAGCTTTGAATGAGATTGTTGATATCTTGTTAACCTATTAACAATTAGTCCATGAAAATAAAATATGTTACAAGGGAGATTTGACCTCTTTAGTTCACATGATAACATTCCTCCTCTAAACAACTCAAAATAAACTCAATATATAACCTATAAATTTGTTATACTAAAAATATAGATTTTGAAATGAATAATCACTCAAATGAAAATTCAAGTTTATTAATGATGATTATGGTGGGGCTTATCATGAGATCAAAACTGATTGATTGAATCTTAAAAAAGGTAAGTGATTACTTTGATTTCTTTGGAATTTTGCTTTTATATTTGAAAAATATTGATAGAAGTGTTCCAAAATTGATGATTTAGAAGATAAGGTTGGTATTGTGATAAATATTTTGAAATTGATATCTAAACATTTAAGGGAAATTCTTTCATCCCATGGTATTTTGATATTTGTTCAATATTAAGTTTCACTATGGAGCTTGTGCGAATTTGTGCTTATAACAATGTTGATTATTTTGTTTATGCTAGTCAAAATAGAGGGATTCTTTTGATATTCAAGATTAGGGTCAACCACCTTCTTATAGGACCTAAATTGTTTTTTTATCCTCGAATTCTTTATTTTACCACAATTTGTCCTTTAATTTAGGTGTAATAATATTTTTAATATTATCATTATTTTGTATAGTGATCTCTTACTTTATTCCTCAATGATGTAACCAAGGTTTTACATCTTTGCACCATTCATGATTTCAATCATATGTTGTTTTTCTTGGAGTTTGAAATAATTTTTAGAACCCTCTTTCTTTCTGTGTTTTTAAACTTGTTCTTGTACATTAGGTACCTAGTCATAGGCATGCTCTCAATGAGAGAAATGACCAATTCTATTAGGAGGATAGGATAGGGTATATTTCCTTTAATTTTCAAATTATAAGCTATGAAATTCTTTTGGATATGCACTATTTTTCTTCATAATTTTGTAGAGATATTGCATCCCCAAACTTTATATCCACATAAGCTAACAAGAGTGAAGAAAGTCTCAAAAAAAAGTTTTTTTTTTAATCGAAATACCTATTAATTTAATTATTTTCAATCCCATAATAAACTTTCCACTCTCTATTTATCATTTTCGAAATACTATATTTCTAATTAAACTTTAAATCAATATCAATATTAGAATATTTATAAAAAACAATTTTTCCAAATTACTAATATTATAATTATATTATTGACCTATTTTTATTTTCTCAAATTTCAAATAAAAATATCCTGATAATATATCGATATATTATTAAATATGTAATAATTATTATTAAATATGTAATGTTACTTATTAAAATAGATAATAAGAGATTTGTATGATATTTTGAACATAGAAATTTTGAAATCCAAGTCACTCCAACCTTGCACTATGAAACCATGATGAATATATAATGGTACATATGGAAATGGATAATGACGAATGGTATGGTTTGATTTTATATAATATTGCTTATTAAAATAGATAATAAGAGATTTGTATGATATTTTGAACATAGAAATTTTGAAATCTAAGTCGCTGCAACCTTGCACTATGAAACCTTGCACTATGAAACCATGATGAATATATAATGGTACATATGAAAATGGATAATGAGGAATTGTATCGTTTGATTTTATATATAACAAATGGTGGTGTACATTTAATCAAGTTATTTATTTTTATTAAAATTATTTAAAATTAAAATTACTAATATTTATTTATTATTTATAAACATAAAACAAATACAAATATGTTAGCATTTAATTATTTAATTTGACCAACTTAAATTACGATTCATACAACACATATATTTTAGGGACTTAAAATTTTATAATTATCAAAATTATCTCATAACTATCAAGGTTATTTTATTAAAATGCATATATAAAATTAAAAATATTAAATTTAAATATTATTCTATTAAATTAGATCAACAACAAAATATCTTCAATAAAATAAAGCTTTATCATCTAATTATATATCAAACAATTCCACTACATCACAAATATTTACATGTAGATGTATAAGAAAATTTTTACTATCTTAAAAATGAAGAATAAAAATGTGAGACAAGTTCAATTCTATTTTAAATATAAACCTGTATCCATAATCTATGGGCTTGAGTGAATTCAATAGAAGAGTGATACACGAATACATAATTGAGTGAATTCAATAGAAGAGTGATACACGAATACATAATTTCTATAATGGTAAATAAAATAAATTTTAAAATTTATCTCAATATCATATTCCACTTATTTTTTCCCCCATTTTATTAAGAGGAAAAATTTCAATGAGATAGATATTAAGAAACTACTCGCCATAATGTTAAGCTAATGTAGATATATGGAATTTGTATTTGTAAAGTTTAATGTCTATTAACAATTGATTCTGAAAGGGTGAATCTATGGATTGAATTAAGTAGAAATGTATGAGTTTTATGGAAATATATTCAATCTATGCATTGATGTTATAAATATATTTTAGTAAGTTAAGAGAGATATTTTATAAATGATCTAGAAGAATTATGTCATACTTTTTATGATAAATATCATTTCTATTTATATAATACACAACCCCTACTCCTGTTTTATGTATATATCAATAGTGAACTTAAAAAGAACCCTATCCACTTCACTAACAAAATGAGTAACAATCCCACTTTAGAAACCAACTATAAGCAACCCAAAATAAGCATCATATATAAATAACTTGTGTAATTCGTGAACCTAAGACAGAAATGCCAACCACATACATGGTTTTTCTTCATATGTCAACAAATGATTCAACCAAGGTTTACATAGCTCCTCCAACCCACATCATAATAAAATCCCTTCACATCAAAACAAAATCCATTGTGATATTACTAAATCTTTAAGGCTTAGTGGCATCCATGAGATATACTAACAATATCATGCCTAACCATAGTCATAATATTGATCAATATTGGAACCCATACCAAATTAGAAATTGAATTTAACAAGGATAATTAGTTTGAATTGCATCTATATGACCCAAAATTAAGTAGAACACATGCATTCTGTGACATTAAATAAATCAACCATAAGATAAAATATTTGGCTATAGTTACAATAATACCATGAGCACCACAACACTAGTTACTTGATATTGATTTAAACAACTATTGTCCTATGGTGTCCCATTGAAATTGAATACAACATTCAGAAGATATTGCATAAATATATTTATTGCCATAAGCGCAAGAAGCAGACAAAAATTTATTACAAAATCCCCATTGAAATTGAATACCACATTTAGAAGATATTCCATAAACATATTTATTGCCATAAGCACAAGAAACATACAAAAATTTATTACAAAATCCCAAATGACTTCAACCTAATGAACACCATAATAATAGCTACTTGCTATTGCTATAAACCGCTCTTATCCTATAGTGTCCCATTCACATTAAATAACACATTCATAAAATATGCCATAAATATATTTATTACCATAAACACAAGAAGCACACAAATTTTATTATAGAATCCCAAATAACTTCAATGTCACAATCCACTTCTTATTATAGCTTTCTTTTAATTATAAAAGAACAATTTCTCAAAGAAATAAAAGAACTTCCATTCATTCCACCCAAAATAAATTAACATGACATAAAAAGAATTCAAAATCTAAAATTCATGGCATTACTTGCTTGCAATTTTAAGCTTGATTTCCCTCCCATCTAATTTCATTGTATGAATTTTCTATGCAAACTCAATTGTTGATGGAAACGTTCATTGCATGGAAACCAAATCTATACCACATGGGGTTGGAAATATTGAAGAACACTGAAAATGGTGGAGATATCCATGTGTAGAGAATCCCCATGACTCTTAATGAAATGGATTAAATAATTTGGCAGAGTGATGCCAACAACTCGGTCTAATTCAAAAATATCATCATAATTACAAACTCAATATTACATTGTTCTTCTTCTATTAATAACATCAAGGAATTAATGTGAATGTTGTCTAACATATTCAAATAGGTAATTATAGATGAGTCTAATGGAGTTTATGAGAGACTCTACATCTTGATTGTAGGTAAAACTCATTTTAAATATAAGATAGGATTGTGCTCCGGTTTTGTGCTCCGGTCTTGTCTATTACAACACCATCAATGGCATGACTTTTGCTGCATTTTATAATGCTAGATTCATTTGTTTTCTTTTCAAAACAATGAATATTGTTGATCTTAGTGTACTTTGGAGCATTGTTTTGCATCTTGATTTTATTTGAGCATTGCAACATTTCTTAACATTTTCCAATCCAGCGAGATACTCACTGTGAGGCAGAAAACCATGCAAAATTCATGCCATTCATAACACGCCCCCTTATCTAACCAAAGGAAGTTAGTATGCTAGTCTGAGTCTTAATGTGAGGTTAAGAGAGTGTCGTAAAATTCTTCTACCTTTTTTTTTGAATTTTGTTGAATTCTTTTTCTTCTTTTTTCCTAGTGTCTTGAATGTCTAACATATTGAGCCACACATCATGTCCCATGCATGTTTTCCATTATGGCATCAAATTTCTTGTATGTTTGATACTCTAGAATCAGATGTCATGTGTGTCCATTTGTATGACATGTAGACACACAATCACAGGGGCTTCACTTGGGGATCAATACCATGTCAAGTGGGTTCATATTGGGGGATAAATATTGAGCAAAAGATGACATATTATATTGGGGGATATATAGGGGGTAAAAGAATTTATAGAGAAAGGTATCAAAAATAGATATCAAAGTTAATGAAAAAATATAAAGGAGTATAAAAAATGTTCATGAAAAAATAGATAGGTACAATATCTAGTAAAAGTAGGGGGTTTTTAATTGGGAAGGTGTATAGGGTTGGTATTGGTAGGGCGTTAAATAATGTGATTTTTAGAGGTATTTTTCAATATGTAGTCAAATTAAGGGTATTGTTTAATATGCCACAAACACACCTGATATGTCAAAGGTTTATTAAGTGAAATCCCTGTGCACACAGTAAGGATGACATATCATGTTTCCTAAGTTGTCATTATTAATTATTTAGTTGATATCCTCGAAAACGGTTTCGATGATTACAAGTTTCTTATATCAAAAAGTATAATTTCCCTTTTCATTTCTCAATGCTTACAACTTCCTGATACATGTGTTTTGTCATCCTAATTAAGGTAATAAAGTTAGCTTAATCCTCATAGCAACATGTGCAAATCTCCCTATTACAGGTGTGGAATTTCAAGTTACAATAAGAATAATTGAACCAAGCTACCATGAAAAGAATTAAACCTTTAACTTTTCCCATTCATATATACTTCTATTAGAGAGAGGAAACAAATAATGTGGTCTTTTAAGACCTTGGAATTTCATAAAAATCTCAAATCAAGATTTGAGAAACACACTAGAGATAATAATATATATCAATTTATGGAATTCTATATTTAGTAGGTACGTCAAATACACACGCTAATGCATTTCATTGCATAGAATTCCTTGGAAGGTCTAGAATTAGTTTCTTATAAAAACACATTCTATGTAATTTCTATTGTAATAGAAAAACTATTCAGTCATTGAATTTATTATCCTCATACACTACAAATGCAACAACAAATTAGAAGGAGAGAGTGTGCTTCTTATTTGTTCCAAGTAAGACATAATATAGGATAGACAAAAGCATGTTAAGGAAAAACTAAACTCAATTCAAATATAAAAGATTTGATTCACGTATCCTCGGTGAGTTGCTTCTAATCAAAATGATGTAATTTGGAGGATTTGGAGGATTTGATTAATGAGTAGAGAAAACAAAACCTAAACATAAAATTATTGTATTGTCCAATGCTAATCATGGGATGGTGATGTATTATAGAATGCAGAGGTGATCCTATGCTCGCTCATTTCATGATGAACGACAATTGCTTGAGTGGATAATTATAACTCTACTTCACCATATTCCGTAAAGACGTTTATTTCAATGGATAATAAATAGTTGACTTGTATATATCGAATTTGAGGATAGAAAGTTTGTATTCATAATTAACTATTAATAGATATCCCTTAATTTGCTTCTCTTTATCTCATTATAAGTCCATTATTTTTCCGTGAGAATTCATTTTTGTAGTTTGCATTCTCACTTTTGTAGTTTGCGTAACATACAAAGTTACCATGCTGGAAAGATTTAGTAGTCGTCACAGACACAATTGCCATATGAATATCATAAATATTTATTTACCTCCAAAAATGACAGTGAGCAAACATAAAAGTAGTATAGAACTGTAAAACCAAATAATCCAACAAGTTTATCTACAATTAAAAACTTACAAGGAACAAACACATAAACTACAAAGTAATTGTTAAAGACCTTATATAACACATATGTACTTATTCAAAGTGCAAGCTACCTATGTGCACAAGGGAGCCAGATGTAGACATGAGAATTATATGGCAACTCGGACTATTTAATATCATACACAAAATTGTTCCTGTTTGAAACTCAAAGAAAATTGCATATGGTTGACTTCTACTATATGGGTAGGGTCTTGCCATCATCATCGTTCCATCAAGTATTTTACCCTGGGTTATTTCTTTTATGTTTAGCTAAGAAATTTAATTTTAATCGGTAAGGATAATAAGAATGGAGAAAGTTGGTGATTACACAAATTGAATGGTACTTACAATTTGAAAAATAAATTCTCTTTTTGTATATTTTGTTGGGTTCCATCTATGTTTCCGTGTAGACATGAAAATTTAAAAACAACCGTGTAGACATGAAAATTTAAAAACAAGAGAAACGAAAACAAAATAAACAGCTATCTTTAATAGTTTTTTAAAGTATATATAAAAACACGATTGTGGTGTCACTGTGGACATCATTTGCTTAGTTTTGAAGCACTCAAAAGTCAATCATCTATTTTTATTGTAATAGGAAATCTATATTTAAAGATACCGTAACATCAATAATCTTTTTTTTAATTGTAATAAGAGCTCTATTTTCAAAAATAATGTGGAACTATAAAAGCATTTTTCGCGCAACGGTCTATTTTTCTCTTGTAATTTGAAAAATAGATCCTCTCTTTGTATATTTTGTGGGTTCCATCTATGTTTCCGGGTAGACATGAAAATTTAAAAGCATTTTTCGCGCAACGGTCTATTTATCTCTTACAATTTGAAAAATAAATCCTCTCTTTGTATATTTTGTTGGGTTCCATCTATGTTTAGGCGTAGACATGAAAATTTAAAAACAACCGTGTAGACATGAAAATTTAAAAACAAGAGAAACCAAAATAAAATAAACAGCTGTCTTTAATAGTTTTTTAAAGCATATATAAAACACGATTGTGGTGTCACTATGGACATTAATCACTCAAAAGTCAATTATCTATTTTTATTGTAATAGGAAATCTATATTTAAAGATAACGCAACATCAATAATCTTTTTTTTAATTGTAATAAGAGGTCTATTTTCAAAAATAATGTGGAACTATAAAAGCATTTTTCGGTCAACGGTCTATTTTTCGCCCAACGGTCTATTTTTCGCGCATTCTTGGACTATTGTCTTGGATTGTATTATTGACATTCTTGGACTATTTTTCGCCATTCTTGGACTATTTTTCGCGGCAGAGAAAAATAGACCGTTGCCCGAAAAATGCTTTTATAGTTCCACATTATTTTTGAAAATAGACCTCTTATTACAATTAAAAAAAAGGTTATTGATGTTGCGTTATCTTTAAATATAGATTTCCTATTACAATAAAAATAGATGATTGACTTTTGAGTTCTTCAAAACTAAGCAAATAATGTCCATAGCGACACCACAATCGTGTTTTTATATATACTTTAAAAAATTATTAAAGATAGCTGTTTATTTTCTTTTCTTTTCTCTTGTTTTTAAATTTTCATGTCGACAAGGTTGTTTTTAAATTTTCATGTCTACGCGGAAACATAGATGGAACCCAACAAAATATACAAAGAGAGGATTTATTTTTCAAATTATAAGTACCATTCAATTTGTGTAATCACCAACTTTCCCATTCTTATTATCCTTACCGATTAAAATTAAATTTCTTAGCTAAACATAAAAAAAATAACCCCTTTTTATTTAAGGGTAAAATACTTGATGGAACGATGATGATGGCAAGACCCCAACCATATAGTAGAAGTCAACCGTAAATCAGAAACTTCTCAAATCTCTCACGGAATAGTCCCTCGTGGACCAGAACACATTGAAACCGCTGGATACAATTTTTCACTAGGTTATGATGAAGATGAACAGGGGACTCATCCCTTATTATTTTATTGTTCCCGCTCTAATTCAAAATATCACATTTTCAATACGTTAATATAACATGCGTAACATACACTAGAAAAAGGGAGCTTGGTTCATGTTCCTTATTCGCCAAAATCTTCTAGATTTGTTGCTCGTTTCACATTCCAGTGTTGGGATCCAAGAATGTCCATAACACAATCCAAATAAACACACCGCTATTAGAAACTCAATGTGGCTACCAATCTTTTATACAAATGCCTACAACAAAAAGAAGTTACTTTATATATCTAAAACTGAGACGCCATTCAAACACAAATCTCAAAAAAATAAACTCAGAGACATATTGTGTATCCTCATTCACTTTTGGTAAAAGAATAACTTTTCAACGGGATGTAAGAATACCCAGAAAATAGCGGAAACTCATTTATCAGTTCTACGATTTATACTATTTATATTGACTTCGTCAGAAGGGATTTCAAGGCAGGAATTACAGTCAAATATTACACCTACAAATTATATGGGTTGAATGAATGGAACAGAAAAATGGTTGGAAGTTATAGATCAACGCAGAGATTAATGGATTATCATAGTATCCCCTCAATAGGCTAAACAAGCACAAAGCAATCAATCAACCACATAGTATTCAAATGAACCATACTTAAGGCGCTTTCCTATGTTGCATTCATATATTCAACATAATTAACAATATCAAATAATTTAATTGAGTGGACTATCTCTTCATTGTGTGATGAAATTGAAAAGTACTTACCTCAAATGAGGATGGACAACTGGACAACTGAAATAGAGACATTATCTTGCCTCACAACCATAGATGAGTTGAACTTAGTTTCTTGTGCAACGGTCATCCTCAATCTAGACTCAAGGGCATAACACGACCACTCCAAGGACATAACCCAAGTTCTACATTTTTTCAGCATGGCTACCGGGATAACTCTTCCTATTGAACCCCCAATGATGCCATACCAAATTTTTGAGCGCCCTTAGGAAGGTTATTGAGTAAGTATCTTCCCTTTGGAGATGCACCCTCCAATCAGATAAAAACATCCTTCTCCAGTTGTTTGAACTCTCGTTTTAGGTGGTTATTTCCGGACCAATAAACCTTCTTCCATTTGTCCCTCAATTCCATATTTTTTATCAATATCTTCCTGCCTAATCTTGTATCTAAATCAACTAAATGCCACATAGTCTCTAGCTCCTTGCCTAGCATTTTTCCGAAACAACATGTTCCCCTCATCCCTAGATCACTGTTAGTTGACTCAACCTAGGTGCATATTTTTCTTTCAAACTATTTACAATATCTACCAAGGTGAAAGTGACTGGGGCTTTCACAAGCACTCCCCCGTGTGGGAACACTATCCTTGGTGTTCAATGACCATATACAACATAACAAAATTTGTTTCAAAAGGAACAACACAATTAATATGGAGCTTTATATATACAACTAGTTTTAACTTTTACAATAAAATGTATAATTGTGGCTCACCCAACCACTCAATAACTTTTATTTTATAAAGTTATTCATTTTTCAATGGTCCATTTTCTTAGTCTTTTTAGTCAATCCAACTTGGAATTTTTCCCTTTTATTAGAGTGTTTCTTGCCTCCAATGTCTAGTGTTGTTATCCTTACGCTCCTTGTTCCTTTAGCTAATAGTTCTTGACTCATTTCTTGTGAGCACACTCCCAATGTGCTTCTCATTCCAATCAACTAAGCTCATGACCAAAAACCAATTTATTTTCAAGCCTTTCCTTCTCTTCTTCCAAGTCCCTTGAGCAATCCTGTCACCCCCCATTCTGTTATGCCTCGCATATGATGGATCTCAAAACCAAAGCATATTGTTTCCTGAAACTATCATACTAGTCATAACATGCTTTATGGAAATTAGTTGGCATCATTGGTGCTAGTGTCCCATAATGGCCTTGTTCTTGAAATCTTTGACTTTTGCACACTATTATTGTTCCATCTTGTGGTAAAATTTTTTCATCTAAATTGAGCAGTATCCTATCTATTGCTTCCACATAGGCACATAGATCCCATGAGACTCATCATAAAGAAAAATGTAATGAATGTAGATTATATCTTACTAGCAGAGTTTATCCTTGCACTGAACTTGGAATTTTCAGTAATTCCTAGGACAAACTGGTTAGTGCATAAATCAAACCATCATAAGCTAAAACATATCATCTAGTTAACTCAAAAATTCAAGTTGTCAAACATCATGCTCATAATTTAAAAATTGAGAGAATCAATAAAGTATTGGTACTTATTTTGATTTGATGGTTTTCTCTTTTCTTGTGCACACACTAGTCAAGTGCCTAACATGACAAGTATCTAGTCAATACCATGTCCTCCACAGCCAAAATACCAATAGAAAGTGGCTACTCCAAGGCTCTAGGTATCCTTCACATTATTTTTCAAGATACCAACTCAACAATCATGCTAGATCCGTTGCTAAAGAAATAAGGGAATATAGAGGCTCACCTCCACCCTGAATCATTAAGGGAATCCAAAGGTTTATACCTCTACCTAATGATTATATATATATATATATATATATATATATAAACCCATTCACAACTATGGGCACTGCCAAACCAGGTAGTCTTATGTCGAAAGAAATATTGGTTATCCCACCTACACCCATAAATAATACATAACAAGTGGGCCTAGACAGTCTCATACCTTCCTATCCCAAACAAGTTACACAACACAACATACATTCAACACAATGCCACATAGCACATAGCACAATACATTTACACATGTCACAATACAACATATACATATACACATGTTCAATAAATAAGCACATACACATGACTCAACACATTACACATTGTAACATAGAATCCAAAGAGCACACCATCTCTATTTATGTGAACTAGGCCATATTGCCTCTTTTGTTGTTCCATGTTCACAATATTTGCATGCGAAAAATATGAGAGTCATGTTCTCATAAATCAATAGGAATTCCCCTTCCTTTTTCTTGTCAATAGATGTTGTCCATGAGGAGTCATTTTTCCATTCGAATGGCCCCTCACAACCCTGTCAAATAAAATTGGCAATTTCATATCTATATGTAAAAACATAATAATGTATTCAATACATACACACATATGCAATAAAGTTAGGATTAAGAGAGGTTCCTTTTATTGTTCAGAACAATTTCAATGGACTCAACCAACCTACTTGGTTGTCACATAATTGTCATGAGGAATTGTTTCCAACCACTTATGTTTTCATTATACTTGTTATCTTATTCATACCTAGTGTATAATTCATGTGTTTCCCATTTTCTTGAGAATTAGTGGCTTCCTTGTCACCTCATCCCACTTTATTTAAGACCCCCAAGTATGTAAGTAATGACCAGTTACAAAAATCAATAGGTAATGCAATAGGAAACAATAAAAGAAACATCGCAAAAGGAGAATAAAATCTATAATCACAATCATAAAACAAGTGCAATCAAAACAACATGCCCATGCAAATTCAACAATCATTAAATAGCTAGTCAAAAGCTTAAAGTTTAAAGGCATAACATAACAATATCAACAAGTAGTCCAAAAATTTACTCAATGTCCTTGTTGAGCCTCAAAACTTCCCTTTCCTTAGCAACTCTTCTCATCACTTTTTCTTTGTTTTTCCATGAAGAAAATGGATCCCTATCATTCATAACCAGTATACATTGCCTTAAGGAGAAAATTTTAGCGATTTACATGTTATGCTTTTATTTTTTTTCTATTTGAATAAGTTTTTTCTTTTAGCTACGAAACTAGCCTATTCTGCAACTAATCAGTTGTTTCGTAGCTATCTTCATGCTCCGACAGGTTACAGGTGTCAAACGAGGAAACTGACCACATGGACATCTCTCGAGTGGTCATGGCATGGATACTATCCTAGTCAACCAGAGGAAATTGACAAACAAACCAGCTCAAGACTCCGGTCAATGGAGAAGTCAAACATAGAGACTAAAGGCAACGGGACTCTGTTTTGTGGATAATCAACACGTTTCACAGTAATGGGATCCGAAACAACTTCCTAAACCCACATACTCCAACATCCATCTATGCAATTGAATCCAACAACCATCATCTTAGATTTATGTCTACAGTAGCCAACGAAGAAAATTGTGTGCTTGTCTCCTAAGTCTTTTTGGTTGTAGCTTATTTTTCTCCATAAAAAGTTTCATAATTTTCTTATAAATACATGCGTAAAGAACTCAGAACAAGTTCGAATCTCCTGATGTAATTAAGCTCAGACTACTTCTCTGTGATTTTGAAAAAATCATTTCCTATGTTTTTAATATGAAGACTGCAAGTTTTATGGATACGTGAAGAAGTTTCTTGGAGTTTTGATTAAGTAGTCATAACTTGAGCAGTTGCAGAGGGCCCCTGCACTGATTGAGGTTTTATTTCACTTTGTTTTATCTTTTCTAATTAACTGTAAATTCATTGTTTCTTCCATAGTGTCCATAACCATTTACTAACCTTGTTTATAACGTAGTCTTTATCATTTTCTTACTAATGCAGAATAGCTTCTTTCAGTACAGAATAGCTTTCTCTTTGCTTAATTTATTTCTAGTTTTTATCAGTAGTTAGAAGTTAAATTCAGTAGTGTGGAGTAGTTTGTTTCATTTGTTGTTTCATTAGTCTTTAGGTTTTCAACTAAACTGATGAGTACCATTATTGCCCTTTCCATTTCCTTACTAGGTTATTGACTCATAGTGTAGATGAATGTTTCTAAAAATTTCTTCTAGTTGATGAATCATCTTAAACTAACTGGTTGAATACTTCATTCATGCAATGAGTCTTTTCTATATTCTTGCATTTATTTTCTTAGAATAATGAAGAATAGAATTCCTCAAAATGCCATCACAAGGAGGTTTTTCTCCCAAAATTGAGAGGTGGAGTAACTAACCACATCATTTAGTTTTGTTTCCATAATGAATAGTTGCAATTTCACTTTCAGTTTTAATATTTCATTTAGTTTTGTTTCCATAATAATAGTTGCAATTTCACTTTCAGTTTTTAGTATTTCATTTAGTCTTGTTTTTGTAATTGAATAGATAGTAGTTGCAATTTTTCTTTTTAGTTTGGAGCTCATGATTTGGAAATAATGAATGATTAAAGATAGAAACTCTATTTTTATTTCTTGATTAAACTTTGCTTTCAAATCTTACTTAATCTATTTTTTTCTCGTTTCTTTAGGTTCTTAGGAGTCTTTACAGAAGCTAGATTTAAGATTTTGTTAAGTATATTGTAAATCATTAGGGATTAAAGGATCAAAAAACCCCCAAAACAATATAAAACTCAAAAACAATGAAGTAAGAAGGTTCATCTAGCACATATAGTGCATTACACTTCATTAGTTTACGATACCCAGATTGATAATTTATGTACAGTAATTTAGGACACTAAATTGACCAAACATTTTGGCGGCGTGGGGAAGTGTAACTAGGTAGCCTTATCTTTTACATTCAAAAAACAAAACAAAACAATGACATGCATAGAGAAAGAGACTCTAGGGGTAGATTTATAGTTAGGGGCAGAAGTTGAATTCCCACAACTACACCTACTCCACCAAGAGTAAGAAAAGGCACACCTCCATCCCAGACTCATACTCCTAGCCATAGGATTCCTGGAATTCAAGGGGTAGAAACTCAATCGGAATAATCTCCTACTTCATCTATCAAGACAGTCTTAGGAGAGAAAACATTTGCATATCCAAGAGCAAGGATAACCTTTTTCACATCCACAGGAGAGCCTACTGTAGTTGAAGAGTTAGGAATACCTGGTGAGGGAGAAGAAGTAGAAGCTCTCTCGCATAGTCTATTAATAGAAGAACCAGAGGAGGAGGGATTAACCTCGCAGGTTGAGCCCTATATTGACTCTAAAGAAACTATAATGGCAGAAGAAGAACAAGATGGAGAATTTTCATTGTTTGGAGGAGGGGGGTAGAGGGAGAGGTAGAGGAGATAATGGAGGGGGTAGAGGTAATAATGGAGGAGGTAGAGGAAATAGGGAAGTATTTAACTCTTTTGGATTCCCTATAGTGGATGAGGAAACACATACCACAATGAGAAATATCTCACCATCTGTCCTCCCAAACTTCTATGGGTTGAGAAGTGAGGAGCCTAAAACATTTTTGTTTGAGTTTGAAGTCTTGTGTAGAACTTATGACTATCTAGAAGAGTCTCAAAACTCAAGTTGTTCACTTCAACACTAAAAGGAGCTGCTTTGAAATGGTTCATGGGGTTAGTCACTTAATCCATTAGAACATGGAATGACATGAAAAAAACAATTTTGGATAGATACTTGGACTATTGTATGCCTATCAATCATAAAGATGAGGTGTTTAAAATGATGCAAAGAGAGGATGAAAACTTAGAAGATTTGGTTGAGAGATTCAACTATAATTTGAAAAGAGCAAAGATAAACAATTTAGATGAAGAAACTTTGAAAGTTGTTTTGTTAAAGGCCATTAGACATGAGTGGATAGATATCCTTAACATGATGGGGAAGGGAGATATCTCTCAAATTCCATTTAGTGACATAGGATAATTGTGTGTTCATCTCTCAAGAGGGAAATCTAAAACAAGGAAAGGGTCGAAAGATCCTTCTCTTGTTAGAGCAAACAAATCTACAACTGGATTTGTAAGCAGGGCAGAAATTAGCAATATGCTTGATGAGTTTAAAACTGACATTTTAGCGAGCTTTAATGAGCAACTAGACACCCTTAAAATTCAAAACAAGTAGAAAACAAAGGCTGATGCTTTAGCCACTTTTAGTCCAAAATGCAGAAAGAAACATACTCTAAGGCAATTCCCTTTAGATGCAAAAATTGTAGAAACTTGTATGATCTGATCGGAAAGCCATGAAACCAAGGGTTGTCCTATAATACCAGGTCTTCAGGTCATCTTTCAAGAGGAAAAAGTCCCAATTTATATAGAAGCTCTTTGTTTTGTTAGAAGAATACCTTGTTTGGAACCACAAAATTGGGGATTTAACAATCAAATGTATCTTCAACCCCCACCAAACTGGAATTCTTGGTAGCAACCTTGGCCTCAACCTCAACCTCAATCTCAGTATCAATCTCAACCATGCGCACAAGGGGTACAAAATCCTTACGGGAGATTTTCTCAATATTATCAATATCCTCCATCCTATTAGAATATCCCCCCCCACAAAATCAACAACAAAATCAGCAACCACAACTTCAAAATTAGAACCCTCAACTTTCATTTTCATTTCCACAACAACCTCCACAACAAAGTCAAAATCCTTAACTCTTACTGCAATTTCAACAGAAACCAAATCAGCTACCTGCCCAACCATTACCAAACCCCAATAATAAAAACCTTGAGAATGCTTACATGGTAGAAGGACAACAATTTCCAACTTCCATGATTACCCCTCTAGGTCTTAATGATGTTCACCTAATATCTGGTAGGATATTAGAAAAACCTTCTATAGTTATTCAAGAACAAGACACTTCTGAGGAAAATTCTCTAAAAGTTAATAAAAGTTTTGAGGAAACATCTCTACAAAACCAAAACATTGAAAAAGAAAAACAAAAAGAATCAGTGAACACAACTCCTATCATTGAGCAACCAGCATCTACTTCTACACCTCCTTTTCTTGACAGACTACAAATTTATAGACGGGTAGAAAAATAGATCTTTCTGCCCAATTATGATTTTCTAGATGAATTGAAGAATGCC
>APFE031501951.1:107933-156132 GCA_000404065.3 Pinus taeda | reverse complement strand
TATCATCTTGTCTTATTTTTACTTACACACTCATTTCCATTTCATTCATTCATAAGCCACATTTTACTCTTTGTTTCACATTCTGTAGCTATTTTAATGTTCTGCAGTTGATTTTGTTTCGTAGCTGATCATGTTCTACAACTAATCTGATTCTGCAAAAAAAATTTGATTATCAACCCAAGCACAAGTGTGTAGTTCATAATAAAATATTGTATGGAGGTAATTGAAAAAAAATCAACTTTGAAGACCAATCATTCCTAAAGTACCTATGGAGCAAACATCAAAATATTAGCAAGCGGAAGGTAAAGGTTCCAAAAGTAAAATACAAAAATTTATTTCAAAACGCAATTCAAAAACATAAGCTTGTATAACATGTATGATCACATGTCTCCTTAATTAATCATCATGTGATTTGACTACCACGATGTCTTTGCCATATCTTATACCTTCAATGACAAATGGTCCAATGATTCCTACATAACCGATCTCCGTTTTAAACTCCATAACTTGTACTTAACCGGTCCTCTACAACTACATTTGTAAATGGTCAAGTTAATGACGTGACCTACCTATATACGAATCTTCAGACCCTGACTGTTTATTTATTACATGCCAACTCTTAAGCTTTTCTCTCATATTTACATAGCCATTTTGTGTATACAGTCACTCTGTTTCCATATATTTCATATATACAGTCATTAGGTTTCCATAATTGACAGTCATTCTATTTCCATATACCCTATCATTCTGTTTCCATAATCATTTTGTTCCTATATACACAGTCCCTCAATTACCATATATGCAATCATTCCATTTTTTAGACGATAAGAGTAGTTTTGAAGGGTAACCGAAAACCGAGGATATGGGGCTTATTGTTAGAATTGAGCCCGTAGGGGTAAAATACATGGAGGGATATCCGTAGCTGAAGGGAATGTTACAGAAGGTAGGTTGGCTATGTTTTATTGGAAAATTTAATGGCTACCATAAGGAAATCACTAAATCCTTTGCCAGGTCATTTGATGGCATGGAAGTGGAAATAGGGGATATCAAATTTGTAGTTACAAAGTCCTTCATAGTAGAAGCAACAGAACTCCCAAGGCTAGGAGAAAGGTAGTTAAAAAGCAAAGATTTTCATGATGAATCTTGGAAAGTGATTCTTAAAAACCAGGTATGGATGTTTCAGTATTTAGAAAATGGATTCCAATTTCCGCACTAAAAAACAAATAGAGTAGCATGTTGTTAATGCTACAAAAATTCATACATGTGGAGGAAGGTTTGGGTCTATGTATGGTTATCATATAATATTGTTAATGAAATTTCTAGAGAATGGAACACTCAATCTTCCCTTTTTCCTTTTGAATAGTCTTAGAAGAATGACAACTAATGTCCAAAACAAAGTTGAATCAATAGAAACAACTTTATATCACCATGGATTAGTGAAGATTTTAGTTAAATTTCATTTCAGAAGTGTATGGGATGCATGGGAGGACTTATTGGTAAGGAATTTCTTCCAAGATGCTCCATATTTATCTAAGGGAAGTCATGTTAAAAGAAGTAGAAGAAGAAATATCAACATTAAAATCTCCCCACAAAATGATGATGCAGAAATACCTCCTAAACAAGAGGTTAGGAAGCAGAAAAAACATAATGAAATGAAAGAGAGGGCTGAAGAAATCAGTGAGGACATTCCTAAACCTTCATCACCTCAAGAAGATGAACAACTACTTTCTAAAAGACTAACCATGATCAAAGAGAAAATCAATAAAAATAAGGAGAAATGAAAGAGGAAAAAGGACACAAAAGAAGAAACCATAAGCTTCCAAAACTTGAGAAGGAGCTCTAGACTCTGAGGCAAGGTGAGGAAGGTGAAATAAAAATAAGCCTAGTTTATAAATTTAGAGGAAGAAACTCCAATTCAATACCCTAACAGTATTCCATATGAACAAAGTCCACAGGACTCTCCTCCACAGAACTTTGAAGGTAGCCCAAGTAGAGCTTCTCCTTGCATTGATCCAATACAACAACAAATCTATGACTACATAAAGTCATTAGAGAAGAAAGGTACCTCAATATATCCATGGACTTCAACTAATCCAGAACAGCCTGCCACCTCACAACAAACTCTAACTAACTCCCTCAAATAGGAGATCTATGAGCTAGAAATTCTGAATAGGCACATGCAAAAGGAAAATGAAACATTAAGGAAAAAGAATAAGTTGGATAGAGCTATTCATGACAACACAATGCTACACTTGGGATTATGGTACAAAAAGAACAAGAAATTGAAAAGGAAAAATAAGAAGCTGAACAGGACACTTATTAATCGCAAATACATATTTCTTATGAGGAAGCCAAGGATGGTAGTAAGTGCAAAGAAAAGAAATAAGAGGAAGTTCGATGTGTTGTCTAAAGTATCAAAACAAATGAAATAGGAGGAGGAAGTTCACAATTTTGATTGAATGGGGACATGCAATGGTTTTGTAGTGGGGGTATGTTGATCCTCAAAATTACCCTTTCCTTAGCAACTCTTCTTATCCCTTTTTCTTTGTTTTTCCATGAAGAAAATGCATCCCTATCATCAATAACCAGTATACATTTCCTTATGGAGAACATTTTAGTGATTTACATGTTATGGTTTTATTTTTTGTTTTTTGAATAAGTTTTTGGCTTTTAGCTATGGAACACAGCGTATTCTGCAGCTAATTAGTTGTTCCACAACTATCTTCATGCTTCGACAGGTTACATGTGTCAAACAAGGAAACCGGCCACATGGGCATCTCTGGAATGGTCATGAAATGGATCCTATCCTAGTCAACCAGATCAAATCGACAAAGAAACTAGCTTAAGACTCTAGTCAATGGACAAGTCAAACGTAGAGACTAAAGGCAAAAGGACTCTATTTTGTGAATAATCAACACATTTCACAGTGATGGGATCCGAAATAACTTCCTGAACCCACGGACTCCAACATCCATTTGTGCAATCGAATCCAACAACCATCATCTTAGATTTATGTCTCCAGCAGTCGAGGAAGAAAATTTTGTGTGCTTATCTGCTACGTGTTTTTGGTTGTATCTTATTTTTCTCCACAAACAGTTGCATAATTTTCTTATAAATATGTATGTAAAGAACTCAAAACCAGTTCAAATTTCCTGATGTAATCAAGTTCAGACTACTGTTGTGCAATTTTGAAAAACTCATTTCCTGTGTTTTTAATATGAAGACTGCAAGTTTTGTGGATACATGAAGAAGTTTCTTGGAGTTTTGATTAAGTACGGATAACCTGAGTAGCTGTAGAGGGCCCCTGCATTGACTGAGGTTTTATTTCACTTTGTTTTATCTTTTCTTGTTAACTGTAAATTCATCGTTTATTCCATATTGTTCATAACCATTTACTAACCTTGTTTATAATGTATTCTTTATCATTTTCTTACTAATGCAGAATAGCTTCTTTTAGTACAGAATAGCTTTTTCTTTGCTTAATTTCCTTCTAGCTGTTATCAATAGTTAGAAGTTGAATTCAGTAGTGTAGAGTAGTTTATTTCATTTTTTGTTTCATTAGTCTTTAGGTTTTCAATTAAACTGATCAATACCATTATTGCTCTTGCCATTTCCTTACTAGTTTATTGACTCATGGTGTAGATGAATGTTTCTAAAAAGCCCTTCTAGTTGATGAATCATCTTAAACTAAGTGGTTGAATACTTCATTCATGCAATGAGTCTTTTTTGTATTCTTGCATTTATTTTCTTAGAATAATGAAGTACATAATTCCTCAAAATGCCATCACAAGGAGGTTTTTCTCCCAAAATTGATAGGTGGAGTAACTAAGCACTTCATTTAGTTTTGTTTCCATAATAGATAGTTGCAATTTCACTTTCAATTTTAGTATTTCATTTAATTTTGTTTCCATAATAATAGTTTCAATTTCACTTTCAGTTTTTAGTATTTCATTTGGTCTTGTTTTTGTAATTGAATAGATAGTAGTTGCAATTTTTCTTTTTAGTTTGTAGCTCATGATTTGGAAATAATGAATGATGAAAGATAGAAACTCTATTTTTATTTATTGATTAAACTTTGCTTCCAAATCTTACTTAAGCTCTTTTTTGTCATTTCTTTAGGTTCTTATCAGCCTTTACAAAAGTTAGATTTAAAATTTTGTTAAGTACATTGTAAATCATTAGGGGTTAAAGGATAAAAAACCCCCAAAGCAACATAAAACTCAAAAACAATGAAGTAAGAAGGGTCATCTAGCACATATAGTGCACTACACTTCATCAGTTTATGATACCCGGATTGAGAGTTTATGTAAAGCAATGTAAGACACTAAATTGACCACAGTCCTTAGTCCAACACTCATGGTATTGTCAACCATAAATAGTGTATATATGTATATGTATATGTATATGTACATGTATGTATATGTATGTATGTGTGAGTGTGTGTGACAAATGTAATTTACCTTTATTTTTAGCCTATGGGGACATTCTCATTTTATGTGCTCTTCCCTAGAAGATAAGCACTAGATAGGTTTTATTTCCTTCTTAGTATCATGGGGTCTTTTTTTGCCATCATCACTTCCCATCTACAAGGGTTGAACCTTGCATGTCAATTCCCACAGTTCATTGTTCCAATATTCTAATTCTTATTGTTGCCTAGAAAGTTCCTTTATCTCCCCCTCAGAGATCGTGAACTTAGTTTCTAATTCCCTAAGCTGAGCCTTTAAGTCTTTTATTCCTCCCATGTGATGCCACACACATCCAATTTTTAGTCCATTAATGAAGAATAGAAACACAAATATATATATAAATGGTCATCTTTGTTAGGTGGAATCAATAAGTTACAATGGTATCTGCAACCTCATTAGTATGCATCACATTCTTAAATTTACAGATTCATAAAGAGGAGAAGGCTTTCAAATCCCGCAGGCCATTCCAAGTTTGCATACACTCAAATATTGTTATTGCAAAAGTTACAAAAAAAATTCCAACTTCTACTTCTCTATAACTCAAAGTTTGATCTCTTTTGCATGATTGGGTCAAGACATAGTTAGTAACGCACCCCTTTATCGAACCCGATAAACGATGGTGGTTACAAATATAACTTGAATCTAATCATGAAATTACAAGACTCAGGTACAAATCCCCCTTTTTTTTGAAATTATAATCAAAGATTTTCATAATGAAATTTTTGTTGGTTAATAAAGCAACTCCAACTTGGATCCACACAAAGTTAAACTTCACTGCTTAGGCTTCCTTCTATAAGGAATGATACAAAAATGCAAACTCATATATTTTACATAGGAAATTGACAATCATAGAGTTTAACATCACATTTTTCAAATAAACTATAATGATAACTTATGGTTTCATTTGGACAATACAAAATGGCATTCAACTAAAAATTAAGTCTATATCACAAGGCTATATACTAACCACTAATTTATATAGTGCATTATCTTTTGAGATATCAACAACAAAAGGGATGTCTCCAAAACAAAGAATATGAAACAACTTCAAATAAAAACAAAAATAATGAAAAACCATCCTAAGGTGCGACAACCCATTGAATGATGTAAAAACCAAAATCTAAATGCCCACTGATGTTCATAAACAATTCATGTCGATGCTCAAGGTAATAGTTAAATGGGACAACCACAAATTTTACCAAAATCTTACTAGATATTTAATATGAAAGGCTACTAACTTGCTATTCACCTTGAAAGGAGTGACATTATGGACACCATCTTCCCAATGGCAGTCATCAGTTCAAATGAACAAACTCATCACATGCATAATCACAACATTTTATAGACCCCAATACCATCTACAGTGTCATCTTCGATCATAAAGTTTCAAAGGCTGGATGATATATGTTTATTGTGTTCAGTTACATTCTTTATTAGCAGCATAAATAATATTGTTCTATACTTACATCAAGGCTAAAAATACATCATGATTCAAATATAATGTAACATCCCTAGTGAAATTTCCATGTAATAAAAGTAAATAGAGGAAAAAATAATAACCATGGTTGATAGGACACTTATTCCAAGCTGAATGTTGGGCAAGACATCCTAGGGGGTGTTCATTTGGTTGTTTATGGCTAAGGTAATTGGAAAAGGCAATGGCAAAGGCTTTGGAAAGAAAAATTACATTTTTAGCACATTTATTTATGAAAATAATGGAAATTATGAGAAAAAGGAGGTCAAAGGTCACAGGTTGCATGTGAGGAGGAAAATGAAGAAAATAGATTCCTCATGGATAAAAAGACTTCTGAGGATCAGTTGGCAAGCTCTTGATTCAAGTCTTGGCTATGGTTTCGCATGGGATCAAGAAAGGAAAAGAAGGTAAGAGGAAGCAAAAATGAAGCAAGCACAGACATGATCAAGCAACTACAACATGATTCATTACAGGTGTCGATTTGCATGTGTATTTTCCTTGCTATATTTGGCATACATTGTATTTCATGTGGTTCTTTTATTGTTTTCGCATGGGATTTTCCAAATGTAACTATGTTTTCAGCTAGCCTTCCCATTTTTGGATAGCCATGGTGTGATGGGGTTCTCATGTTTTAGTTGAGATGGATTTCTAGAGGGATTCGATGCTGAGTGAGGTGGATCTCCAAAATGATAGAACACATGGCCTAGTAACCACTGAACAAGACTATGGGTTGTGGCAAAGCCGATTTTTTTGTTGCCTTAGATGGCATAGGAATCCTTGTCGGTGAATGGAAGGATATACGTTAAAGATTAGAGGTGGTTTTCTCTCTGTCGGGCCTAGTAATCTCGAGCTTGGGATATGCGGTAAAGCCTGGAGAGTGGGTCTCGGTTTAGGGCCTAATGATCTGGTGTGGATTTTGGTAAAGCCTAAGAGTTTGGGGTCTTGGTTTAGGGCCTAGTGATCCAAGTTTGGATTGTGATAAAGCCTGAGAGACTAGGAGACAGGAAAATTCTTCACAGTGTAGGTGGAGAAATATGGTGGCATCTATGCTTGTTGGCCTAGTGATCGGGTTGAGATCATGGTAAAGCCTGTTATGGTGTGTTCATTGTGTTTTCTTAGAGATCCGAGATGGATTACAGTAAAGCTTGGTTTCTATTGATGAGGGTGAGGTGGTTTAGCCTTAGTATGCCCTTGTTGGTTCTTTTGCTTAGAGTCCCACATTCATGCTTGGAATGCGGCACGCAGGTGAAGGGTTGAAGAGATATTTGACTCATCCATTCTACGGTTGGGTGGAATGTGGAAGTCTCATCACAAGTGTGGTTTTTGCATCATTAATGAAAGTTTATTTTTACTTGTATTTCTATGAGAATTTTGATGGATTATATGTGGTCTATATGGTTGTACTTTCATGAGTATTTATGTTGTTATTATGTTGGTTATATGTGTGTTTTATGACAACATCTATGTATGGCTCTCAACATGTTCTTACTTTTAAATGAATGGATGATGTATATATGGTATACTAGATGGTAATGCAGCAAATCACATGAGGGAACAATGGTTCTTAGTGATTCTTAGATGAGTATAAGATCCCTATGTTAAGTTTTGTTGGTTACACCTCTAGATTACATGCTTGCGACATGTTTGACAAAATGCCTGTCACAGCTAGTAGGGGTCTAATTAAGGTCCTATTTAATTTACTTCTTTTGAACCATTGGTTCCCTATTCTTTTACTACTCCTAAGTTATAATTTCGTTCTACATAGTGATCTAGGATCTGAGCCTAAAAAAGTGAGTCAAATCCTAGGGATGCTGGTAGGCAAGCTTCTGAGAGTGAATCTGGATTTCTGTGTTTGGAATAATACTGGGGGGGGGGGGGTGAAGCAGTATTTAAAAATCAATAACTTTTTCATTTCCATAATCAAATTTACATATGCTACTTTAGTGAAGGGAGCTCACATGTGCAGGCAACTATTCTTAAGGCAACCAGTGTATATTCAATGATCTTATGATTCAATTAATTCATCATATGTTGATCTTTAATCAATGAATCATTGCTTTATTTAAAAATTAAATAGTAACCATGTGCAACAATAATAGAATCAACCGTCACACATAAGCAACACACATGAACATGAAGATTTAAGGTGGAAACCCAATGTGGGAGAAAAACCACCTCACGTTGTTGTCTCTGTCTTCTTTTAATATAAAGAATAATCTGTTTACAATCTTTTACTAGTGTAGTCTCATACCAGTACACAGGAACCCACCTGCAGAAGGATACAACCTTCTCTCGCTCTCCAGCTTCCACTGGAAGGGAGCTACAACCCGCTAGTTCTTCTACTAGCCAATATGTTTACTAGTATGTAGGCTCTGACCTATAGAAGGCTACAACCTTCACTCATTCTCCAGTTGCTACTAGAAGGGAGCTCTAACCCCTTAATTAAATCACCAGCCACTACTGGCACAAAGCTTTGACTTCCTCACTAAAGGCTCCAACCCTCAGTATCCTCCAAGGACCACGTTTCATAAATTTTCAAACTGGATACTCCTGGTACACAATACTAAAATATGAAGGCCACATTTTATCAAATTTTCACACTGGACCCATTAGTAATATTGAAGCTCAAAATCAATCACCACTACAATACATCCATCAAAACCAATCACTGAAACTCAATCATCAATCTCTGAAATAAATGGAACCAATCATCAATCTCTGAATCAACCATAATTGAATCAATCAATCACTGGAACCTCTGACATACTAAATCCAACAACCACTAAACCTTTGACAAAACTAAATAAACCATTCATTCAAAATTAGTCAAATTCAACCAATCAATTGGAACAGACAGATCATTGTAACCAGTACATAGATCTGAACCCAGAACACTGCATCCAAATCCAAAACCAATTTTAACCTCAAAAATCACGTGTCAGACTATATACGCTCCTTCAATGGATCCATCCTATGTGTATACGCAACTTCCTTTAGCCCAACCTCCATATACCTCTAAAGATACTTAATGATAAAACCTCTGAACCACAAACTGTACCAATCAATGACATTTTGAATATCTACTATCAATTTACAGAGTTCTAAACGAATAGCAGCAAGGATCATCCTTCTTACTTAATCAATCAATCAATTGATTAGAGACAAACTCTTTATGCATTCAGTTTTAATTTTAGATCTCAGAAGACTTCATTGACAGATAATAGTAAAACAGCAGCACTAATTTGATAGATCAATCATCCCTGAAAATCAAGCTTTTCTTTTGCATACGCTACTTGGAAGAGCCGAAGCAGCGTGTATACACACCTTCATCAAAGTGAATCAGTGTATAGATCTACAATTACTTACTTATAACTTCGTTGCAATTCCTGACTTCAGACATACCTAGATCATCACATATAAAGGATAAAATGTATGTTTGCAATCAGATCCAGCATATCCATTATTAGATCACATAATGATATGTCATAATGACGTTGATCCATCATTAGATCTCATCCATCAAAAAACACTCAGGTGCATACTTAGTCTAGATCAAGAAAAGCATCAGAAACCCATAACATGCATATTTTCTTTTGATCTAACACTTCATTATATATTCATTACTTAAGCACTTCGCTCTTTGATCTTCTCCTCCTTATATACTTAGATTCTCTGTCAATACCTTGAACCAAAACCTCGAACCAATACCTTGAACCAAAAACGTCGAACCAATACCTTGGACCAAAACCACACTTAGGATCTATGGTATTCTTGGATGAGATCAAATAGTTGTTACTCCACTCAATATTATGGGCTAATACCATGGTATTGACCGGGTTGGTATTCTCTACTCTTGAAATTCCTTGATTTTCCAGCCTATACTCACTTTTCCTCTTGTGAAAGTGTGTGTGTATGTATACACTCTTTTTGTTCTGTCAACTTGCGTGTATATGCTACTTGGACAAGGTGAACTAGCATATAATTCTTAAACCATTCTCTTTCTTCAATTTCTTGATTATCATATGTAGTCCTTTGTTCCTTCATCCTATTCTTTTGCACCATTACTCTGTTCGCTATGAATAGACTTGTTATAATGTGATTTTCCATATTACTTCTGAAATGATTCCTTTGAACTGCCCTGCATTTTTTCACATCTGTAAATAAAACTGCCATGCATTCTCTCACATCTGATATCTCTCTTGTAGATTCATCTAGTTACCATATGCAAGTGAGTTGTTCTACTACAAGTGGGTTTCCATCAGGTACAACACATGCATCATAATGCCAATAATTATCCCCTTTGGACTTGATGTAAAACATGTTGGTGTTGATTACTGCAAGCTATAGAAACTATCATAGATAACAAGAAACACCAAAATACTCTCCCCCTTTGACATCAAGGGCAAAGGGCCAACCAAGATATTCTCCCCCTTTGATATCAACGGAAAAGGGCTAGCCTAAATGAAGACTTGTATATCTGAATAACTGAATATGAACATTGATCATGCTCCCCCTATGCACATGCTAAATTCTCTTATTAAACTCCCCCTTTGTACATGTTGATATGCACTATACCGTCCATGCTCCCATTGAGCACATGCAGATTCTGGAAAAAATATTTTCCAAAACAATAACATGACTTTATAACTAAACTATGTGAGTATGACCTTCCTATCACCAATGACTCACATACATCAATCTCCCAACCAAGTGGGGATATACCAAATTTGACTCATCTACCCAACCAAGTGTAGGTATACCAATTGTTTATACATGACTGAAATATAACATTTACTACATCATCCTTCCCATGCATAGTGGGGGTACAAATTACATCATATGACAAAAAAGAACTTATTAAAGACTATGATAGACAGAGACATATTATGGGACTTTATATTACCTTTACATCAAATGATATACATGAAATTTATAACAAAGACCAAATATATAAACAAGACCATGACAGCCATCAACAACTATCATAGACCATATATGATCTGCTCCATAAGCATCTATCAACAACATCTAGACCAACAACCTGTATATGTCCATCATCAGTTCCCAAGATATGACAATGTAAATATCATCAACCTGTGATAAAGTATGCCACATATAGATATCAACTCATGCTCTTGATCTCATTAAGATCAACTTGCTTCGTTTCCTTAGTAGAAAGAGCCTTATCATAACCTTCCATGAATCAACTAAGCATATGTCATGTCTCCAAGAAGTAACACAAAATCATATCATATATATGCGAAAACACCATAGTCATCATCTACGATCATAACATCATCATCAATAACTGCATGATCTTTCCACAAGAGCCCTCAATATATCAATGTATCATCACTAGGAAACATCCCACATCTGATAAGCATTAATCAACATATGTGAGTATCAAACCTATCATCATAAAGTAAGAAGGCATCATCATTATGTGACTAAGTAAGCCAT
The DNA here is from genome assembly GCA_000404065.3 of Pinus taeda. Lineage (NCBI taxonomy): Eukaryota > Viridiplantae > Streptophyta > Pinopsida > Pinales > Pinaceae > Pinus > Pinus taeda. The sequence continues at coordinate 144,732 of APFE031501951.1, read as the reverse complement.
GTCTCCAAATATCAATGTCTTCAAATAGCTATGTCTTCATGAGACCTGAAATAACACCATTCTCTTGGCCAACCAACAATATTTATCAATATGCAACTTAAGTAATCATCCATGTATCCAACATAACGTATATCCATTAAAGCGATAGCAATATTTATCTAGAAAACCATGAGCTCATAGTCATTTGTCAAGATTTATTGATACCATCAACAACAACAATTGTAAACCATGTTAGAGCCAAGAACTATAGGAATTCTCCAGTATAACTGCACTATATGAACTTTATGCATCTTTGAAGGCATGATGATAGTAGCATAAAATAAATGAGTGGCTCATCATCAAATAATGAAGTTCTCTACTCAAGCTTTGTATTTCTCCTTGTCCTTATGAAGATCACCATGGAAGCAACATATATGTATTGTATGCATTATCAAAAAGTCATCCACAATCATCCATACATCTGATCTAAATAACAACCATGTAACCCCAAGCGATACAAGTATCATCCCAGACTTGATTATAGGAAACTCATAACCAGAACATAGCATGAAGTATCATCTAAACACTTTATCCACATAAGCATCATCACCATTGATAAGAATCATTAGGTACAAAATACTTCTAAACATAATTCCAACAATGCATTATTAGAAGCATAACATATTCTCCCCCTGAACTTGTGCCACCTATTCACTGTCAGATCTAATCATTGCATATATCAGTAAGAAATATCAAGGCATCATCATCAATTAGATATAAACCAAGTCATAAACAATTTATAAGGATCAAAAGAACTTCTAAATAACATCCACAGACTGTAGTCATCAATCATCAAGACAAAAAATATAATTGATAATTGTTTGAACCATATCAGATCATTTTTCTAAGCCTGTCCCACTGCTTCTTCATCAAACCAACATATACGTGATTGTGCAGCTTCTAACTCACATATATACATGACTTGTCTTCATGATAATTGCGTATGAGAATTAGAACACTGAAATTTCATACTTTTAGTTCCTCCTGAGTCTGTTCTATTTGCATACTGAGCTATGCCACATATTTCTAGTTGTACTTCCTTCTTCTTCCATACCTTGGAGTGTGATGATGTTTTCTTCTTTTGGTATGTTGGCCAAAAAGTTCTCATGCATTCTTTCTCTGTATGCCCAAACTTGTTACAAGCATAAAATCTTATATTTTTCATATTCCCTCTATAGTAGCTAATGGATTTGTGACCAAACATATTGCGAGAAAAACAATATCCCTTAAAGTACCTGGAAGCTGACGATCTCTCTGTGTGATGGTTATTATCTTAAACCATTCTACTTCTGCATCTGGCTACAACATGTCCAAAATTATGACATATAGAACATTCAACATTATTCATTAGAGGAAATAATCAATTAACATTTCCATAGTTGGGAGTAAATGATTTTCTTTGAAGACTTTCTTTCCTTGGTTGTTGATGGGGTTGACCTCTTATCTCCTTGTTGAGCATTTCAGATTTTGCACTAGAGTTCCTTGCTTTAGTTTGTGAGCTAGATTCACCTTTAATAGTTTCATGAAAACAAAGACCAGGTTTGATGGCATGAGACCTTTAACTACTGAGAATATCATCCAAAATCTTAGTACTATCTTGAATCGTAAAAGTTTATCATTTTCTTCTAATTTACCTTTTAGGCTATTTACCTCAACTTGATATTGCTCTTCCTTTTCAAGATATTTCTTCTTCATGATTTCTTCAGCCTTTCTTCCTTGTTCCACTTGTTGCCTTAATTTGAGAAATTCATTTTCTTGTTCTTCAAATGCTTGGAGTAGTTCTTCGTTTTACTTATTTGAATTTTTTACATCTTCTTTTAGAGAAATGACCACAACTTCAATACCTTCACAGTAGTTGGTTCTTTCTATAAGTTCCTTGGTTGTTGTGTCTTTTTCATTCACTTAATTTCTCAATGATGTCACTTCATCTTGTAGCCTTTGAAATTGATCTTCCTTTTCCTTGTACTGCTTCCTTACTTTGTTTCCTTCCTCCAACTGAGATTTTAATCTCGTAACTTCTTCTTTGTAGGTACATTCCCTTTTATCAATTAGATCTTTTTGATCTCTAATTGTGTCTATGAGATTTTTAATTTTTGCCTCTATTTGATTTAGTTCTCATTCAACCATAAGAGAAAATTCATTTGTTTCGCTATCACATTCATTATCTTCAAATGAACAGAGAAATGTATCACCAAAGGAAAAAAAATTAGTACCTAATAATTCTTTTGTTTGTTCATCTTCATTCTGAGGTGATTCTAAATGTGCGGAGTTGCTTCCACATAATGGCCAATCATCTCTTCCACTGTGATAGTTCCCTTGAGATGTCTTCTTCTTTTGTGGTTCTTTCGAATTTTGATTCTTTCCCATTGTTACTATGAATCTCCTTCAAGCAATAAAGCTTATGTCAAAGGACCAACTTTAATACCAATTTTGGGGAATAATACTAAGAGGCGGGGGGGGAGGGGGGGGGGGGTGCGGTGCAAATCAATATTTACAAATAAATAACTTTTTCATTTCCATAACCAAATTTACATGCGCTACTTCAATGAAGGGAACTCATGTGTGCATGCAACTGTTCTTAAGGCAACCAACGTATATCCAACAATATTATGATTCAGTTAATTCATCATATGTCGATCTTTAATTAGCGCATCATTACTTTATTTAAACATTAAGCAATAAACATGTGTAGTAATAACAAAATAAACCATCACACATAAGCAACACACATGAAGACCAATATTTAAGGTGGAAACCCAATGCGAGAGAAAACCACTTGTTGTTGTTTCCTCTATCTTCTTTTAATATAAAGAATAATCTATTTACAATCTTGTACCCGTGCAGGCTTATACTAGTACATAGGCACCCACCCACAGAAGGCTACAACCTTCTCTAGTTCTCCAGCTTCTACTGGAAGGGAGCTACAACCCCCTAGTTCTTGTACTAGCTGATATGTTTAATATTACGTAGGGTCTGACATACAGAAGGATACAACCTTCACTCGTTCTCCAGTTTCTAGTGGAAGAGAGTTCCAACCCCTTAATTAAATCACCAGCCACTATTGGCACGAAGCTTTGGCTTCCTCACTGAAGCCTCAAACCCTCAGTATCCTCCAGGGACCACATTTCATAAATTTTCAAATTGGATACTCCTGGTACACAATACTACAATATGAAGGCCACATTTCATCAAATTTTCACATTGGACCCATTAGTAGCATTGAAGCTCAAAATCAATCACCACTACAATACAACCATCAAAACCAATCTCTGAAACTCAATCATCAATCTCTGGCATAACTAAAACCAATCATCAATCTCTGAATCAACCATAACTGAATTAATCAATCACTGAAACCTTTGACACAATTGAATCAACCATTCATTCAAACTTATTCAAATTCAACCAATCTACTGGAACAGATAGATCACTGTAACCAGTACACAAATCTGAACCCAGAACACTGCATTAAAAGCCAGAACCAACTGTTACCTCAAAAATCATGTGTCGGACTATATACGCTCTTTTAATGAAGCCAACTTGCATGTATACGCAACTTCCTTTAGCCCAACCTACATATACCTCTAAAGGTACTGAATCATAAAACCTATGAACCACAAACTAGACTAATCAGTGGCATTCTGAAGATCTACTGTTAATTTACAGAGTTCTAAATAGGTAGTGGCAAGGATCACCCTCCTTACTCAATCAATTAATCAATCGGACATAGACTCTTTATGCATTCATTTTTACTTTCAGATCTAAGAAGACTTCATTGACAGACAAAAGTAAAACAAAAACATTGATCTGATAGATCAGTCATCCCTGAACATCAAGATTTTCTTTTGCATACACTACTTGGAAGAGCCGAACCAGCATGTATACGCACCTTCACCAAATCGAACTAGCTTATACATCTACAAATGCTTACTTATAACTTCATTGCAATTCCCGACTTCAGACATACCCAGATCATCACATATAAAGGATAAAATGTGTGTTAGCAATTAGATATAGCATGCATATCCATTATCATATCACATGATGATAAGTCATTATGATCCCGATCCATCATTATATGTCATCCATCATGAAACATTTAGGTGCATACTTAGTCTAGATGAAGAAAAGCATCAGAAACCCATAACATGCATATTTATTTTGATCTAATACTTCATAAGATATGCATTACTTATGCACTTATCCCTTTGATCTTCTCCTCCTTATATACTTATATCCTTTGTCAATACCTCAGACCAAAACTTCGGAGCAACACCTTAGACCAAAAACCTCAGACCAATACCTCAGACCAAAACCACACTTAGGATCTGTGTTATTCTTAGATGAGATCAAATAGTCATTACTCCGCTCAATATTGTGGGCTAATACGATGGTACTGACCCCTGTTATTCTATACTCTTGAAAATCCTTGATTTTTCAACCTATACGCGCTTTTCCTCTTGTGAAAGTATGTGCATACGTATAAGCTCTTTTTGTTCTGTGAACCAACATGTATATGCTACTTGGACAAGGTGAAATAGCGTATACTTCTTAAAACATTCTCTTTCTTCAATTTCTTGATTCTAATATGTAGTCCTTTGTTCCTTCTTCCTTTTCTTCTGTACCATTACTTTGTTCCCTCTGAATAGACCTATTATAAATTTTCCACATTACTTCTGAAATGATTCCTTTGAACTGCCCTGCATTTTGTCACATTTGTAAACACAATTTCCACACATTCTGTCACATTTGATATCTCTCCTGTAGATTCATCTAGTTACCATATACAAGTGATTTGTTCTGCTACAAGTGTGTTGCCATCAAGTACAACACATGCATTATAATGCCAACATTCTTGACACTATCATGCCTATAGCATGAGAGCGATTAAGTCTTAGGTTGGTGAAAACTTCAGTAGGACCCAAGGGAAAGTTGTCTGAAGTGTTGGATTGATTCCTGAGGGTCCTGTTATCATTCAGGTTGTCCCTAAGCTCCTGAAGGGATACGACCGAGGTAACCACAAACCAATCTTTGGATTGTAGGTTCTAGCCCACCTGCAATCAAAGAGGGCTCTCTCTTAATGATTTAACTTTGTTGATGATGATTTTAGGCTAGTTATTGGGTTCAGGGGTTTTGATTTTTCGTTTGGATGGAAGATGCATGTAAGGAAGAAAATTCCAAGCAGAGAGGCAAGGTAAAGTGTGATAAGTTTCAAACCATTGGGCATGGAGTCATGGATTAAGGCTTGTTGTTGCGTTTTCTTGGTCACAAGAGGATTATGGAGCGGGATAGCGACACATGAGACAATTATCAATTTGCTGAGAGGATGGAATGATGGTCAGGGATGAAATGCAATTAAGAATCTTTCATCAAAACTAACAGGGAAGAGAAGTGAATGAATGGTTGTCTAGAGTAGTTAAGAATTCCTAAACTATCATTCATAAGTGAAAGAAACAGCGTAAACAAGATCATTCAAGTATGCATGTTCATAACTATTCCTGATGAAAACATGAAAAATTGCAGAAATTGAGCCTAGGGTGCAGCGAAGAAAATCCTAAACTATTCTTCCTTTCTGCAATTTTAGATGGCGGATTGATGATAAAACAAACATGAAAAAAACTAACAGAGTTAAGAAACACTTATTGAACCATGTAGAAGCACAGGAATTCCATAGTCACTCCTTGGCCAATTAAACACAGCAGACAGTTTCAGAATCCATGCTTTCAACAGTCTTTGATTATAGAAAGTATCATAGTTACAGTGTGAGTCTCTGCTCGAGGAAAATATCGAAATACCAAAGATCAAGCAACTAACCAACCAACCCCTACTCCATTTTTCAGGGTGGTATATATAAGAAAAATATCTAAAATTATTTATTACAACCGACCTAAATAGGTGTGCAGGAAAAAGCTTTTTAAAAACCTAATTTTTGCTGGAATTAAATGCAAGTAAGTCCTTTGGGATCCGCCAGGGGCAGCTTGATCAAGTTGAGTTGATGGGGTGTCCTATGTGACTTGGTGCAGTGGTTCTGTCATAACTGTGCATTGAGTTTTGGTCCACTGATCTCCTGTGAGTTTATTGTGCAGTCATTTGTGTTGGTGAGCTTTCAATGCGACCTCAACTACTTCTTGACTTTCAGGGCTTTCCTTTTAATGCTGGATTTGCCTCGAGCCCTGAGAAAATCTCCTCTTATACACTTTGCTACTACATTGATGTTCTCCGCCGCTTCCTGATACTCTTTGACAAGATTTTTATCTGCATATTTGATCTGATACTCTTTAATCTTTGTTCCTGGTCTCTCTCTGTCTTCAAATACGTTTAAATTAGCAAAATCAGGATTTTTCGGGTCTTTTCGTTGCAAAAGGGCTGAGGAATCAAAAGATTCCCTAAATATTCTCCAATATGGCGCCTCTGTTTTTCATTCTGGAGCTCCGAAGCTTGACTTTCGCGCTTGCGCGTTTTTTTCGTTTTTTGGCTGCTGACATCAGCATGACGTCAGCGGTACGGCGGATGACATCAGCAATGGGAACCTCTGGTACAGATATGACGTCAGCAAGGTGATGTGGTAATACGGTGGGGTGACGTGGCACTGACATGTGGCAGGGTGACGTGGGCCGGGCGCAGGCGGTGAGGGGTGAGGTGGAGGCGACGTCGCGGGGTGATGCGGCGCTCTTGTAACCTGAGGGGAGGACAGTTTTGTAGCGCATCGGACCGCCTTTGGTACGAAGGCAGTTTCTGTTCGGGGCGGCCCGATGCAATGGGAAGCCGCCAGTTGTCCCGGTGTACGACAATAAAACTGTCGGACATCGGGTGGTAACGTGCCAATACATAAGGGCGCCCGATATGAACGAGGGCCGTTGGATGTGGGGGAGACGATCCGACGGTGGACGGGAGGCGAAGGTGCACGGGACTTAATAAAAGAGCGCACGAGTTAAAGTTTAATTTTTCCATGGCGCGGGTGGGTTTAGAGTTTAGGAAATGGGTTAATGGGTTTCGGCGCTTGGTGATTTATTAAACAAACATTAACAAATTCCAAAGAAAATGCACGGGGGGTGCATTTTTGCATTTGGAGAGGGGTTCTTTGTGTTTTGGAAGGGGTCCAAACACCTGGGAATGGAAATTCATGCAAAAAGAGGGTTCTTACTATAGTCCAGGTGACTTAGTAATTCCGAGAGAAATACTTATGGTTATATTTCAACCAGGGGGAGGGGATATTTACATAAGGGGATTATTTACATAGTTTTAGTAGGGGATGGGGAAAAATGTAGGGAGTTAAATAATAATGTCAGTAGTTAATATGGAAATGAAAAGAAGAGCGCTAAGTTTCAAAGATATTAGGCTTCAAAGGGGAGATAGAGCTTTGTAGAGAAAGTATGGACCCTCCTTGAGTGAAGCAGATATTCACCAAGGCTAATGACATGGAAAATGGTGAAACTAAGAGATATCAAGCAGGTCTTGACCTCTTTTGGAGAAATTAGTCAATGATTTAGGGAAGAGGAAGAAAGGGAAGTTAGTTATTCCTGATTTGAACTCCTCCACATGAAACTGCCTGATGACTGTGACCTAAGTAGAGATGATACTTTGAAAACATAGGATTGATCAGAAATCAAGATTCTGCAACCTCAAAACTATTTAGCCAGCCTACTTACCTAACATTTTTTCTTCTTTTGGTTTGGGTGCACTTAGACTCGCAGACCCAGCATTTCAGCTTTTTCTTTTTATGCCTTCCAATCTACAACTACACTTATTTCTTCCAAGGGCCCACATTAAGGAGTTGGGCTCGTTTGATTCTCTACCTATCTAAGAATCTGCCAAGATTAAGCTGTTTGGACAGATTTTCATTCTCTATATTCTAAAGCAGGAAATTGAAACCTAGGGAGACCAAGATTAGGCTGTTTGGACCTCCCTTTAGCTGAAAATTCTACAAAAAACTAGAATGACTCTTCAAAATTGGAATGCAGTAGATGAACTTTGAGTAGCATTCTTTCATGGACTCTTTCTTTGGTGACTAGTTAGCAAATATGGAGCATTGTAGCATGCAAAGTATGACATATTTGGCCTGTAAAAATTTCAATCATGAAATATGAGTAACCTGCTGCAGCAGGAGGCTAACAGTGGCTCCACTTGGGGATGGCTTCTCCTTGTGAGAAGCCAAGAACAGTAGGTCAGATTGCCTTGATTCTTCTATTATTGTTGTGCTTTGAAACTTCTTAGTGCTGACTCTTGGATTGATTTTGAACTTTTGGACTGCTAACAACACTTTCCCTTAATTGATTTGCTGGTAAATTGTAAAGAACTGCCTGCTTTCTTCTACGTGCTTTAGCATCATGGACTATTACAAAATAAAATCAAAGTGCTGATATATACAAGCACTTTATGTACAGAAAATAACACCGCATGTTCTTTTCAATCAAAAAGGATTATTATAGTGCTTTAGCATTCGGCCATTGACAGGGCCTTCTTCAGTTGTGCTGCCATCCAAAGATCTGAGAAAATAGGTATTATTGCCTTGCACAGTGCTGATAATGTATGGACCTTTCCACAGAAAATCGAATTTTGCATGTTTGCCCTTGTCCTCTCTTCGTGAGTCCCATCTTAGAACTTTGCTGCCAACCCAGAAATCCTCTACTTTAGCTTTCTTATCAAACATCCTTTTGAGTTTTTCTTGCAGCATTTGAGCTCTGTAATACACCTTCTCTCTGGTTTGTTGAAGATGAATGGTTTGATTAACTCTTCTTTGCATGTCATTTGGTTCAGCTTGAATTTCCTGCAACAGTTTAATAGTAGGAATGCCCAGGGATGAAGGAAATTTGGCTTCCATGCCATATACTAGCTCATAAGGGCTCATCCGAATGGATTTCTTAGTTGAAAGTCTGTCTGCCCACAGAGCATTTGTGAGCTTCCTATGCCAGTTCTTTTTGTTTTCCTCCAGCAATTTCTTTATGATGTTGATGAGGCTTTTGTTGGATGATTCAGCCAAGCCATTACCTTGAGGATAGTAAGCTGTGGAGTGGCCCAAGGTAATGTGGAATTTATGGCAGAAATTGATGATCTTTTTGGATTTGAAGGCAGCAGCGTTGTCAGTAATGATTTTCTCAGGGTAGCCAAATCTGGAAAGGATATTGCTTTCAAGAAATTGGATAATGGTGGAGTCATTGGCTTGTCTACATGGGATGGCTTCAATCCACTTAGTGAAATAATCAGTGGCTGTTAGAATTCATTTGTTTTGGCTTGAGGAAGAGGGATGAATTTCTCCAATGAAGTCGAGACCCCATTGTAGAAAAGGCTTTTCAGTTGAAATGGGCTTAAGGGGAAAAGGTAGTAATTTTCTTTTCCCTTCAAACATTTGGCATTTGTGAAATGAAACAGCAAACTTCTTGACACCTGCAAAAAGAGAGGGCCAATAATAACCAGCCCTTAAAATCTTGTCAACAGTGGACTTCCAATATAAGTGTCCTCCACAGTCCCCTACATGGAATTATTTCATGATGCTGTTAGTTTCATTGATAGTCAAACAATTAAGCAATATTCCTTCACGATTTTTCCAAAACAAAGCACCATCTATGACACAAAACTTTGATGATTTAATCCTTAAAAAACTTTTCTTAGTTTTGGACAATCCTGGGGGAGCACACAGGTTTAACAATACAAAGCAAATATCAGCATACCATGGGGATTGAAAAAAGGTCTCACTGATCTGTGGAGTGGCCAGCTCTGGTTCATTGTCCAGTTGATTAATGTCTAAGGCTTGGAAATTTGTTTCGGACATTAGTTTGGCTAAACCTTGTCCTTTTATCAGCTTGGTAGGTTTTGTTTCAATGTCGTATTCAAGAATGCTAGTGATCCACTTGCCTCGTTTGCCTTCTAGTCCCTCTTGAGTTAATATATCCTTTACAACAGTGCTTGGGACATAGGCAACCACATGGGAGTATAAGATGTAAATTCTGAACTCTTTGATGGCCTTGACTAGGGCATAAGCCTGCTTTTCGATGATCTGATATTTCAAGGGTGCATCTCTTAAAGCTCAGCTGAAGAAAGCAATTGGATTTTTGTTACCTTGATCATCTTTTTGTAAAAGGACAGCGACTATGGTGTGCTTGGATGCAAAAGAAAAAATGATAAAATCTTTGTCGAATTGTGGACTGGTGAGGACAGGCGTTTGAGTCAAGGTAGTTTTGATACTCTCGAAGGCTTGCTTGGTCTCAAGAAACCATTTTACCTTGGCATCATTTTTTAACATATTGTTCAATAGCCTTATTAGCTCAGCTAGGTTTGGGATAAATCTCCTTAGGAAATTGATCTTTCCAAGGAATGCTTGTAGCTCTTTTATGTTCCTTGGATAAGGGATTTGGAGGATAGCTTGAATTCTTTCAGGATCAATTCTAATCCCATCTTTTGATATGATATGGCCTAGAAGCTTGCCTTCCTCAAGGGCAAACAGGGACTTATTGGGATTCAAGGAAATGCCATATTTCCTGCATGTCATAAAATTTTGCCTTAGATGTTTAAGGTGCTCTTGGTCGGATTTGGAGAAAGGGGTTAGGTCATCAAGGTATACAACAAGGAAATCATGTATCTCCTTGGCAAATGCAATATCCATTGCCCTTTGAAAGGTTGCACCAGTGTTTTTCAGCTTGAAAGGCATTTTAACATACATAAATGTTCTCCACGGTGTGGTAAAGGCTGTCTTGTCTTGGTCATCCGGGTGAACAAGTATCTGATTAAATCCTGAAAAATCAATCTAGTAAAGAAATTCTAGAGGAACCCACTACTCTTTGTAAGATATGGTCCATTTTGGGCAAAGGGTAGTGGTCTTTTAGAGAGACCTGGTTTAAATTTCTCAAGTCTACACACAGTCTTATCTCTCTTATTTTTTTCCTAGTGGGGACTAAATTAGATACCCATTCAGAGAATCTGATAGGTGCAATGGTACCTGCTTCAAACATTCTCTTTATTTCTTTTTCAATGAGAGGAAGAAGCATGGGGTTGATTCTTCTAAGTTTTTGTTTGAACAGTTTTTGATTTGGTTTTAAGGGAATGGTATGTTGGATCACTGAGGTGTCATAGGACTTCAAGTCCTCATAACTCCAAGCAAATACATCTTGGAATTCTTTGAACAAATCCATGTATTTTGGTTTTTGATCAGGGGGCATATTTTTGGACAACTTAATCATTCTGGGCTGCTTTGCTGTCCCTATGTTGTGTTCTTCTATAGCAGCATTTAGAGGCTCCATTTTTGGCTTTTTGGGCACATCATTGTCATCAAACATGTCTTCTAAGGGAGTAAGGCCGACAGGCAGAAAATTACTCTTTAGATCAATAAACTCATCCTCTGCTTTGGTTGTTTCCTCTAAACACATTTGTTTCAACTGTTCTATGTTTGCATTTTCAAACACAGTTGGGTTAAGGATTTGTTTAGATGTTGCGGTTTTTAGAGCCTGCTGATTTTCTTCTGTTAGATGTTGGGAATCGTTCATGGCATCCATGTCAATGTTTGCGTTGGAAAATTCGCCCTCAAGAGTGAGGAAATTGTTAATCTGGGCATCATTTTGAAACACCTGCCAATCCTTAACATTGTTAGGGACCGAAGGTCTGTGTTTTATTTCAGCGGTGAAATGGTGATTTTGTTCAAAGGGAAGCTTGCATGTGCTAGCAAAAGTTGCTAGACTGTGAGCGTGAATATTATGATCTATTGAAATTTTGGCAAGCTTGAATTTGTTGAAAGAATTGAGTATTTCGGTGGCACCAGCCCTGTAAGCTCTCATTCTACTCTCATTGGTAACAAGTTACCTTTCATTTGTTGTATAATCAAATCGGAGTCACCTAGGATGGACACTTTTGTAGCTTCTAGGACTTTGAGCAGTTTAAGGCCTAAGAGAAGAGCTTCATACTCTGCCATGTTGTTTGTACATCTGAAATTTAGTCTATATGCATGGCCTTCTGCATGATTATCCCGTGTATTGTAAATCCATACTCCTGCCCCTGCTCCTAACATGTTGACAGAACCATCAAACTCTAAATACTATGTGTTTTCTTGTTTGAGGTTTGTATTGAGAGTTTCAGTTATTTGAGGATTGGGCAGACTTACAATTTCTGTTTCGGGATGTTCTTCTTGCTGTTTGCTGGTTGCCTTGACTGTTGAGATGATCTCATGGGTATTGGCAACCGATTCTTCATTGATGTATGTTTCTTGTTCTAAAGATAACGTCTTATCATCAGTTGGAGGACTGGTGTTATCATTAAATAAAATGAAAGAATCCATATCAGAATGGATTGAGTAAATTGGAAAATTTCGGGGCTTTTCCTCACTGCTTACCACATACTTCATCATTGTTTCTCTATACAGTCTCTTTGGTTGCCCAAAGACAGATATAGTGGCATAAGAGAGGGGAAGTTGAAGGGATCCTTGTAGTTTTTCTCCCCACGATCTGGATAGGAGCATGCCATACATTGTGGGAATGTCAGCAACTACTACGTCCATTAGGATTGTCTTGTTGGGGAATTGACTAGAGACACACAAAGGTCTTTAATCAAGCCTAAACATTTGACTTGACTTGAGTCAAAGGAATATAGATCTTTGTATGCTCTTGTGACATAAAGATTCAATCTTTCCATTACAGCTTTGGGCATAAGGTTATGTGAGGCACCTGAGTCAAACATAGCATTATGCAATATTTTGTCATGTATGTGCAGACTGACATAAAAGGGTGGAACAGGTCCATATGTTGATTTTCCGTTAACTTCTGGGCCAAACAGTAGCTTAGGGGCATCGTCTAAAACGTTGACATCATCCCTGACCTCTGGTAGTTGAAGTGACCTTTGAATTTGTTGCCTATATACATCATGTTTGGCAAGTTCTGAGAGGGGAATGGATACCTTGATTTTTCCAATCTCTGTTTCTAAATTGAATGGTTTTTCCAATGGGTTCTTGGCGTCGATAGCAGCAGATTTCTCTTTTTTCAGGCATACTCTCTGTTTTTTCTTTTGGAATGTCAGTGTTATGATGAATGACAGTTTGTGGTATTTCTGCTTTGGGACGATTTTTTAGAGTGTCGTGCAGATTTTCTTTTGGGGAAGAAGGAGGTAGAGGCTGATCAATAGGAGGATGTGTGTCTGTTATATCCTCCACAGTTACCTGATGCGGGTTTGGGACAGAGTTATCAGTCGGATTTGTTATGGTGACATTGTCTTTAATTTTGTTGGGCTGTTTGCTATCTTTTGTTCTGCTAGATGCAGGGACATCAATGGTCCTTGTTCTCAACTTATATTTTTTGTGTAATTCATACACAACAGAATCATAACCTTGTTTGAAATCGAAAGCCTCTCCCGACTTGGTCTGAAATTGTTTTACATCAGGGTAGTCTCGGTCCTCTTCAGTGAGAAAGATTTGTTGTTCACTTTTCGAATCTAAAAGGTTCATATGAGTGTCATCTATGGGCTCACTGGATGTGGATGCCTCTGCATAGTTATCTTGGAAAGGAGGCCTCACATCATGGTCAGGACCAGCCCTTCCAACGTTTGTGGTATGATTTTTCCTGAAGTTCAGGTTCCTTATAGTGTTGGATTGTTGACCTTCCCATGAAGTTTTCCTCTCAACATTGTCTATTCCGTCTCCCAGCTTGTGGATGCCACTGATAATAGCATCTAGCTTCTGATCGAAGGCTGAGGGTTCTTCCTTGAAGAGGGTTCTTCCTTGAAGGTGGTTCTTCTCTCAGTTCTGGCTCTATTTCTTTTGGCAATTAGATTTGCCTCCACACTAATAACAACATCTTGCATCTCTGCAAGGTTTTGAGGGGCTCTTTCCCTTAACTGATATGCCATCTCAGCATCAAAGCCATCAGGGAATTTGTACAAAGCGAGATCAGGTGGAGGTCTTAAATTTTGTGGTATTGCATTGTAAACATTATTAAACCTTGCACAGTAATCCAAAACCGTTTCCTAAGGTCCTCTTTTGATAGTATCATACTCAGATAGTGTGTGTAGGGGATCTTTCTTTTCTTCCATCTATTAATAAATGTCTGGTATAAGGCTTCAGGATTTAATATGGAATTGGGTGTAAGTACCCTAAACCAGGTTCTCACATCACCGATCAAACTTTGAACAAAAATCTTCATTCTCACATTGTCATCATTCATCTCATAACTTTCAAAGTAATCCTGCATTTTCTTTTTATGTTATAGGGTTGTGTAGGAGTTTGTGCCATCAAAATAGGTAATTTTTGTCTGGTAGTCCTGAGGCATAGCCCCGGGATTAGCAGGCAGCTGTAAGGGCGCATATCTATTAGCCATGTTAATGGGGATAAGTGGAAAAACTGGGGCAACTGGGATAATAGGAACAACCGGGGTAGAAGGAGTAGTAGTTGTAGTAGGAGTATAGGATGGAGGTGTAGAAGAGCTTCTTGGAGAAAGGGATGATGAACCAGGGGAACTTGGGGTTGACCGAAATAGAACTTTGACAGGGGTTGGAACACCGCTTGGCTGAACTGTTTCAGGACTCGAAGCAGTCGGGTCTTCTTGTTTCTTTTGTTTTCTAATGATATTGGGGATTAAATTCGGATTTTCAAAAGTAGATGGGCGATTAGGATCAGGGTTTGATCTTGTATGACGCGATTGCTTTTTAGGAGCCAGCTTCTAACTTGTTTTTTGGGAATTTGTTTCTAAAAAAACAGGTTGACCGAGACTTTTAAAGGTCGGTTTCTTCCTCTGTGGAGCTTCAAATGGTTTTGTGAGATTATCTGAGGAGTTCCCCAGTGGATTCGCCATTATGTTATCACTCAGGTTGTCCCTAGGCTCCTGAAGGGATACGGTCGAGGTAACCAAAAACCAATCTTTGGATTGCAGGTTCTAGCCCACCTACAATCAGAGAGGGCTCTCTCTTAATGATTTAGCTTTATTGATGATGATTTTAGGCTAGTTGTTGGGTTCAGGGGTTTTGATTTTTCATTTGGATGGAAGATGCATGTAAGGAAGAAAATTCCTAGCAGAGAGGCAAGGTAAAGTGTGATAAGTTTCAAACCATTGGGCATGGAGTCATGGATTAAGGCTTGTTGTTGCATTTTCTTGGTCACAAGAGGATTATGGAGCAGGATAGCCACACATGAGACAATTATCAATTTGCTGAGAGGATGGAATGATGGTCAGGGATGAAAGGCAATTAAGAATCTTTAATCAAAACTAACAGGGAGGAGAAGTGAATGAATGGTTGTCTAGGAGAAGTTAAGAATTCCTAAGCTATCATTCATAAGTGAAATAAATAGCGTAAACAAGATCATTCAAGTATGCATGTTCATAACTATTCCTGATGAAAACATGAAAAATTGCAGAGATTGAGCCTAGGGTGCAGTGAAGCAAATCCTAAACTATTCTTCCTTTCTGCAATTTTATATGGCGGATTGATGATAAAACAAACATGAAAAAAACTAACACAGTTAAGAAACACTTATTGAACCATGTAGAAGCACGGGAATTCCACAGTCACTCCTTGGCCAATTAAACACAACAGCCAGTTTCAGAATCCATGCTTTCAGCAGTGTTTGATTATAGAAAGTATCACAGTTACAGTGCGAGTCTCTGCTCGAGGAAAATATCGAAATACCAAATATCAAGGAACTAACCAACCAACCCCTAGTCCATTTTTCAGGGTGGTATATATAAGAAAAATATCTAAAGTTATTTATTACAACTGACCTAAACAGGTCTGCAGGAACAAGATTTTTAAAAACCTAATTGTTGCTGGAATTAAATGCAAGTAAGTCCTTTGGGCTGCGCCAGGGGCAGCTGGATCAAGTTGAGTTGATGGGGTGTCCTGTGTGACTTGGTGCAGTGGTTCTGTCATAACTGTGCATTGATTTCTGGTCCACTGATCTCCTCTGAGTTTATTGTGCAGTCTTTGTGCTGGTGAGCTTTCAATGCGACCTCAACTGCTTCTTGACTTTCAGGGCTTTCCTTTTAATGTTGGATTTTCCTCGAGCCCCGAGAAAATCTCCTCTGATACACTTTGCCGCTACACTGATGTTCTACGCCACTTCCTGATACTCTTTGACAGGCTTTTTATCTGCATATTTGATCTGATACTCTTTAATCTCTGTTCCTGGTCTATCTCTGTCTTCAAATATGTTTAAATTAGCAAAATCGGGCCTTTTCGGGCCTTTTCGGTGCAAAAAGGGTTGAGGAATCAAAAGATTCCCTAAAGATTCTCCAATATGGCTCATTTTCCATAGTGATGCGCGATGAGCACTTCGCGCTAATCGCACATCGAAAACTGCCTCTGTTTTTCATTCCGGAGCTCCAAAGATTGACTTTCGCGCTTGTGCTTTTTTTCTGTTTTTTGGCTGCTGACATCAGCATGATGTCAGTGGTACGGCGGATCACGTCAGTAGTGGAGTCCTTTGGTATGGATATGATGTCAGCATGCTGACGTTAGCAAGATGACATGGCAATACGGCAGGGTGACGTGGCAGTGACACGTGGCAGGGTGACGTGGTCCGGGCGCAGGCGGTGAGGGGTGAGGTGGAGGCGACGTGGCGGGGTGACGCGGCGCTCCTGTAACCTGAGGGGAGGGCGGTTTTTTAGTTCATCAGACCACCTTTGGTACGGAGGCAGTTTCTGTCAGGGGCAGCTCGATGCAATGGGAAGCCGCCAGCTGTCTCGGTGTACGACGGTAAAACCGTCGGACATCGGGTGGTAACGTGCCAATACATAAGGGCGCCCGATATGAACAAGGGTCGTCGGATGTGGGGGAGACGATCCGACGGTGGACGAGAGGAGAAGGTGTGTGGGACTTAATAAAAGAGCGTGTGAGTTAAAGTTTAATTTTTCCACGGCGCAGGTGTGTTTAGACTTTAGGGAACGAGCTAATGGTTTTCGGCGCTTGGTGATTTATTAAACAAACATTAATAAATTCCAAAGAAAATGCGCGGGGGGTGGGTTTTTGCATTTGGAGAGGGGTTCTTTGTGTTTTGGAAGGGGTCCAAACACCTGGGAATGGAAATTCATGCAAAAAGAGGGTTCTTACTAAAGTCCACGTGACTTAGTAATTCCCAGAGAAATACTTATGGTTATATTTCAACCAGGGGGAGGGGATATTTACATAAGGGGATTATTTACATAGTTTTAGTAGGGGGATGGGGGAAAATGTAGCGAGTTAAATAATAATGTCAGTAGTTAATATGGAAATGACAAGAAGAGCGCTAAGTTTCCGAGATCTTAGGCTTCAAAGGGGAGATAGAGCTTTGTAGAGAAAGTATGGACCCTCCTTGAGTGAAGCAGATCTTCACCAAGGCTAATGACATGGAAAATGATGAAACTAAGAGATATCAAGCAGATCTTGACCTCTTTTGGGGAAATTAGTCAATGATTTAGGGAAGAGGAAGAAAGGGAAGTTAGTTATGCCTGATTTGAACTCCTCCACATGAAGTTGCCTGATGACTGTGACCTGAGTAGAGATGATACTTTGAAAACATAGGATTGATCAGAAATCAAGATTCTTCAACCTCAAAACTACTTACCCATCCTACTTACCTAACATTTTTTCTTCTTTTGGTTTGGGTGCACTTAGACTTGCAGACCCAACATTTCAACTTTTTCTTTTTATGCCTTCCTATCTACAACTAGACTTATTTCTTCCAAAGGCCCAGATTAAGCAGTTGGGCTCCTTTGATTCTCTACCTATCTAAGAATCTACCAAGATTAAGCTGTTTAGACAGATTTTCATTCTCTATATTCTAAAACAGGAAATTGAAACCTAGGGAGACCAAGATTAGGCTGTTTGGACCTCCCTTTAGCTGAAAATTCTACAAAACTAGAATGACTCTTCAAAATTGGAATGCAGTAGATGAACTTTGAGTAGAATTCTTTCATGGCCTCTTTCTTTGGTGACTGTTTAGCAGATATGGAGCATTGCAGCATGCAAAGTATGACATATTTGGCCTGTAAAAATGTCAATCATGAAATATGAGTAACCTGTTGCAGAAGGAGGCTAACAGGTCCCGAAGCTGATGTTAAATGTCTGTGTGTTATGTTTCCATCGATTCCACTTCCTTAAGGTCACATAGGAAGTTGAATCCAATCATATTATCCTATATTCGCATGTTTACTCCGGTTGGCACGATTACTTTCGTAGATGTGGGAGGAGGGTGTTACATTTAACTCAGGTATTAAGACCATTCCTTGAGTCATCCATTGTTATCTACCTGGGTTACATTCTCTTGTATGTTGAAGACTCACATCAAGGCCCAACACTTGGTGTTCAAAGTGTATCGTCCTAACAGTTCCCTACCTTCACACATTTAACCCTCATCCATGCAGCTTTTCCTTTGCAATTCTATATCTTGGCAAGTTGTTTGTTGACTCCTATTTGTCACCCAATAAGAACAAACCCTTCAAATATAAGCTCATCCACATCAAGAGACCCTAAGAAGGTTTTGACAATGTTATTACAAGATATATTGTTTCTTTTTGGGTCAGACCTCGAATCTCTTCTCTCTTCCCTAATTCTTACTCTATGAAACCCTATGGGGAGACATTAACCCTCCATTCATGGTTCAAGTTTTATCAAAAGAAAAAAATTTCTCAAAATGTTGGCATGCACACTTGTTCTCCCCCAATACATATAGAAAAGTTTGGCTCTTAGTATAGGTTGAGTAGCACTTTTACACATAGTTGTTTCTTCTTGGTTACCATGTCATTATCGAGGGCTCAAGATTTTGAGATTATAGGTGTTAATGCACCATTACTTCCTAGTTTTTCATACAAGCTATTAAATTTGAAAGAGAATTGTATTTTTCTAGATGAAAACTTCATTTTTATTCTAAAATGGGATGTGTATATTATTTGTTTCATTTTTGGCATATATTTTTTCCACTTGGTGCTCATAGTGGTTTGAAAACTCAAATTATTTTTAACCCAAAGATGGTATACACTACAACTAGAAAATTCAGAAACTGATTTCCATTTTTTTTAACAACATTTGCATAGGTCATATGCATGTTACCACTTAGATTTGTCTTTTTTTAACATGATTGAGAAATACATCTTGTTTTTGTGTTGAGGTCATATATTTGGAGGCATTATTACACTTGTGGAAGTAATTCACCTTTTACGGGCATGTTCTACATATTTGTATGAAAAATATTCATTGAGGATACTTTTTCAGACATTTCCACACTCGTCAAGCCAAGAATTGCATATTTGGAGTCACAAAGAGGACATCAAAACACATGGTTCAAGGTCAAGGAGCCCATGCTCTAAGGAGCACTCTGCATGGAAGTGTATAGAAGAGACTAGTGTCTTTGCGATTTCTATTGATATTTTGAGAAGTTGCTAGAATATCTGTATTGAAGATTGCCTTGTCTTGAAGATAATTCTAGATCCTATTTCACAATTGATCCATAGCCTTCTAAATATTTCTCTAGAATATTCTATTAAAAGTTTGATGAAAGAACTTTCTATAATCATCACTCCTTATAGACGTCTCTAAAATATTATACTTTACTTCATATAAAGGGATGGTTCCCTGCATAGAAATATATAGAAGATCATCTTGAAGTATATGTACTAGAAGAGGGTGTCTTGTGAGTTTCTAGAGAAATATATCGGTTGTAAATGGAGCTGTAAAACATAGTCACATCCTCATTTGCAAGGTTTTTTCATTGTGGAGAAATACCTAGACTATTGAGCATAAGTGAAGATATCTTGTGTAGGTTTGGAGCATCATTAAGAAAATATTCAAGGCTGCCAATATCTCTTACAATGATTGTTATTTGTCTTCCTCTCTTCTTGGCTAGAAACTTTGCTATTTTTTATGGTTATTTTCTAGCATGAAGAGGTCTAAAGGGTGACATTGTTGTTGTCTCTAGGACCCATAATTACAGATCCTCTTATATTATGTGGCAATATTTATTTTCCTAATATAAGGCTATGTTTACCTTATATATCATATTCTAACTCACATGATGAAGCAAGAATATGATACGGGTTTTATTATATCTTTCTAGGCATAGTATTTGGATGGAGATTGATTTTGTAGTATTGTCTAACTAATAAGGATTGATGTCCATGAATCTTCAATAGTTGAATATTTTCTATTATTGAGCTCTCCAAATCCTAGTATATTGACCATGTCACCTGATGATAAGGCACTAGTCTACTTGAATCCTTCACCTAACCTCTATTGCATAAATATTTTATAGCTAAATTTGATTTGATATCAAGGATTAATAAAGGCCAATTTTGCAATCTAATTTAGGAAACCCCCCTTGGTGTCAGAGAAAATCCATGTTCAAAAATTTAGTTTGGATAGGAACTTCCTGCACAACCTTCAACATGGACACGCATTCCTTGAAGATCTTCCCTAGAGAAGCACCCAATTTGGTGAGGTTTGTTTGAATATGAAAGTTGATTCCTTCCACAGAGATATAGATTTTTTTAAACACCTACCTTTGGAGGTTGAGAATTTGTTTTGAAGGCCTTTTCATTCACCTTAGATTCCTTTAATGTTGGATATGCATTTCTTGTGGACACATCTTTGGAGAAAGGCACCTCTTGGATAATGTTGTGAAAATATGGAGTTTGTGTTCTTCGTTTTGGAGGTCATTTGGAAATTGATCTTTAAATGTTTTCATGAAACTACAAGTCTACCTTGCCTTTTCATCATCCAACACAACTTGGTTTTGGTTCTAAGTTTGTCACTTCCCAATTATGTTATCATGCACAACATTATTGCTCATTTACAACCTTTATGGAGATGCAAGATTACTTGTAAGTTTTTTAAATATGTGAGTAAGGAAGTTGCCACAATACAAAGAAGTTTGTGGACATCAAGCCAAGAAACCATTCTTTTACAAATAGAATTTCAAACAATGGATACTCTTACTGACTTTTAACCTAGAACATAAAGTTGAATTGAAATTATTGTCTAAGCTAAGTAGGTGTGTAGAAAAGATCAAAAGTAATACAAGAAGTAGAAGAATGCAAAAATTGATTTAAAATACACTTAGAGATTAGGGGTTGCAATAAAGGAGTATAAATCTCAAGATGGCTACTAGGAACCATGGTATTGAGAGGAGTACAAGATAAATTGGAGAAATGGATTGGACTTTTAACCTATGTCCCTTTTGTGATAGAGCCCATTAGGTACAAGTGTTGAACCTGGGAACCATGATACCACTTTGTAACACACACCCTTATATACCCAGTCGTGGTTATTATGTTGGTCTAAGTCTCAATCCGAGGTTAGGAGAGTGGGGTAAAATTATTCTTCCTTTTCTCTAATTTTTTATTTTTTATTTTTTTGTCTTGAATGTCTAACATATTGAGGCACACATAATGTCCCATGCATGTTTTCTATTCTAGAATCACATGTCTTATATATCTTATACTCTAGCATTAGATGTCCTTTGTCTCCATTTGTTTGACATGTGGACATGTCACACACACAAAAAGGATGACATGTCATGTTTCCTAGGTTGTCATTATTAGTGATTTAGTTGATATCCTTAGAAACGGTTTCAATGATTACAAGTTTCATATATTAGGAAATATAGTTTCCCTTTGAAGTGCTAAATTCTAAATTTTGTCATGCTAATGATGGTAATATAGTTGGCCCAATCCTCGTAGAAGCAAGTGAAAATATCCCTATTGCAAGTGTGGACTTTCAAGTTATAGTAAGAATAATTGAACCAAGCTACAGTGAGAATAATTGAACCTTTAACTTTTCCAAATCATATACATGTCTATTAGAGAGAGGTAACAAGTAATGTGGTCTTTGAAGAGCATGGAATTTCATAAAAATTTCAAATCAAGATTTGAAAAACCCATGAGACAATAATAAATCTCGATCTATGGAATTTTATATTCAGTAGTTACCTCAAATACACGTGCTAATGCATTTCATCGCAGAGAATACCTTGCAAGTGTTGGAATTAGTTGCTTATAAAAAGACATGCTATAAAATTTCTACTATAAAGGAAAAACTATTGGTTCACAATCAGATTTTTAATCCTCTGACACTACAAATCTAACAACGAATTGGGAGGAGAGATTGGGATTATCCCTTCTGCCAAGTAAGAAATCAATCATTTTATAATTTAATATAGTCTGGACAAAAGCATGTTGAGGAAAAACTAAATTAAATTCAAATAGAGAAGAATTGTGTAGTGATGTCTTTCGGAGTCATCGCAGTCATGACTTTTATTGTACCGATGTTTCGAACCAACCTCTATGATTCATCATCAAGATCAAATGTGTGAAAGAACCAGATAATAAGAGGGAAATAAATATATAAGAAATAATTCAAGTAGCCTTGTTGATTTTCTTCTAATTGAAATTATGTAATTTGGAGGACTTAATTAACAAGTGGAGAAAAAAAAAACCCAAACATAAAACATTTTTATTATCCAATGCCAATGATGGGATGGTGGTGGATTCTATAATAGAGTTGATCCTTTTCTCACTCACTTCATGATGAACGAAAATCAATTGAATGGATAATTGAAAGCCATACTTCACCATACTCCATCAAGAAATTTATTTTAGTGGATAATAGATGATTGACTTGTATATATCAAATTTCAAGATAAAAAGTTTGTATTAATAAATAACAGTCAATAGATATCCCTTAATTTGGTTCTCTTTATCTCATTATAAGGTCATTGTTTTGCTGTGAGAATTCACTTTTGCATTTTATGTAGGATAAAAAGTTACCCTTCTGGAAAATGTAAGTAGCCATTAGAGACACAATTTCCATGAATATCATAAATATTTATTTACCTTCAAAAATGGCAGCGAGAAAACGTAAAAGTGACATGGAACTATAAAAAACATGCAATCCAACATGTTTCTCTAGAATTAAAATCTTACAAGGAACTGACAAATAAACTACAAATTCATTGGTGAAGACATTATATAAAACATATGTACTTATTCAAAGTGCAAGCTACCTATGTACACAAGGGAGCCAGATGCAAACATGAGAATTATATGACAACTGAGACTAATTAATAACATAGACAAAATTGTCCTCTTTCAAAGTGAAGACTCAATGCCTTGTAGTAGATTGTGTATGGTTCATAGTCAATTTTCCTCAATAGAGGCCAGAACCTACTCATAGAGGAGAAGTCAACCGTAAATCAAAGGCTTCTCAAATATCTCCAGAAATTGTCCCTCGTGGACCAAAACACATTGAAATTTCTTGATACAATTTTCCACTAGGTTATGATAAACTTGGATAGGGGACTCAAACTTGGATAGGGGACTCATCCCTTATTATGTTATTGATCCAACTCTAACTTGAAATCTCACATTGTCACTACATTAATATAACATGTGTAACATACATTGGAAAAAGGGAGGTGGGTTCATGTTCCTCACTCCCAAAATCCCTCTAGCTCGATTACTTGTTTAACATTCCAGTGCTAGCATCCAAGATAATAGTCCAAGAATGCCAACAATACAATCCAAACAAACAGACGAGATTACTAGGGACTCAATGTAGCTACCAAGTTTTTAAATGGATGCCTACAACAAAAAGAAGTTACTTTATATATCTAAAGTTGAGACACCATTTGGCCACAAATCTAGGAAAAATACACCCAGAGACATATTGCGTATACTCATCCACTTTTGGGAAAATAATGTCTTTCCAAAGGGACCTAAAAATAACCACAAAACAACTAAACCCATCTACTAGTTCTATGAATTATACTATTACTATTGACTTCATCCAAAGGTATTTAAAGGTGGGAATTCCAATCAAGTATTCCACCTGCAAATTATATGGGCTTACTTAATGAAACAGAATAGTGGTTGGAATTTATAGATGAATGCAAAGTTTAACAACCTATCATATTATCCCGTCAACAACACTGAGTGCATAATCAACCATATAGTATTCAAACTCACCATACTTATGGTGAGTTTCCATGACACGTTAATATATTCAAAACTTTTAGTAGTATCATACAATTTAATTGAGTACACCAACCATTCATTATGTGATGAAATTGAAAATTACTTACATTAAATGAGGATGGACAACTGAGGTAGAGATAATAGTTCACCTCCAAACCATAGATGAGTTGCAATCAGTTTCTTGTGAATTTGTCACCCCTGAGCTAAACTTTAGGGTGTAAGGGAGCTGCTCCAAGGACACAACCCAAGTTGTGTGCTGCTTCAAGATTATTACTAGGATAAATCTTCCAATCAAACCACCAATGGTGCGAGACCAGAATTTCTTAGTGCCCTTAGGAAGAATATTAAGTAAGTATATTCCCTTTAGAGATGCACTCACCAATCAAATAAAAAAAATACTCCTCTAGTTGTCTGAACTCTAGACCAATAAATGTTCTTCCATCTGTCCCTCAATTCCATATTTGTTATTAATATCTTCCTACATAATATTGTGGGATAATCAACTGAATGCCACATAGTCTCTAGATCCTTACCTACCATCTCTCCCAAACAACATGCCCCCCTTAGCTCTGGATTTAGTGTGGCCTAGAATTAGTGTCCCTTGACTCATCCTAGGTGCATATTTTTATTTCAAAATATTTACAATATCTACCAAGGTAAGAGTGATTGGGGCTATCACACCACTGCCACATTAATGTTGATGAATTCATGATATGATAAATGGATGAAATTGGTTCCTAGTGAACAACTTATAATTTTACATAATAAATGGTAGTTTTCAAGCCATTTCAAAGCATGCACTTTGAAAGGTGAATTATTTATTTTTTATGGGATCTAATTATGCAAGCATGATTGATCCTCCATGGGTTTGTGGAAGAAATACAAGTTTAGTAATACCATACTTAAATTGATACATATCATATTTTCTCAAAATTGTAATATAATCAAGATCAAATTTCCCCATTAGTATATCCATCAAGTCATGTAAGGCTTACTTATCCCTTCTCAGCATCCTAATGATCCACCAACATGCATTGGATCCCTATGTTTAATTCACACTTATAGTAAGAGAGGGAGGTGGGGCGGGGGAGTGCGGGGGTGGTGGTGATAAGATAATTTCTTACTTATTAAAAAATTCATGATTCATAAACAAACAACCTCACATATGGAACACAAGATATATATTAAAACTTCTTTACAACAAATATTTGTAGGCAACAACCTATTGATACAAAATTTGTAGGTACCAACCTACATGAGACATCAATACATTTTGCTACAATATTTGTAGGCATTAACTTATAGGAGACACCAATCCCCTCTATTGTAGTATTTGTAGGCACTAACCTACAAGAGACACCAACCCTCTCTATTTTAATATTTGTAGGCACCAACCTATAGGAGACACCAATCCCCTTTGTCGCAAGATTTGTAGTCACCAACCTACAGGAGACATTGATTTTCTCTACTATAAGAATTGTGGACACCAACTTGCTTAACTATGTATTCTTGATACTTCTTCCTTCACCAAGTTTTATTGATCCTTATACTTTTTACTTCACCAAATTTTCTTATTGCTTCTACCTTCACCTTGTTTTGCTATACCAAAACTTGTTTTTTTCACCTCTTTCCACAAATGAACTTGTACAACATGCCACATTTCCAATTTTGCAAATATAATTCCTTTTTTTAAACCCAAGTTGCTTCCATATGTCTCCTTAGATATCTAAATTTTTCATAATTTGAAAGTCCCAAAAAATAAGTTATAGAAAAACTGACAAACTAACCTATTTGAAGCGGATTTAAGGAGCATTTAGGATCCCTAACTTCCATAGGGCATATCTCATTAATTATAGTGAACCATAGTCTAAAATTTCCATCGCAGGTACTGAGAGATATCATATTTGTCTCCTCAATATTTCACACTTTGAAACATTTCAAAATAAAAGTTATAGTGAAAATTTCAAGTTGACATGTTTGAAGTAGATTTCAAGAGCATTCAAGAACCTTAACTTCCTTAGAGAATATCTCTAAAATCACAATAGAGAAAAGTTTAAAACTTCTACCATAGTAAATTAATACATCCCCTATATCACTTCTAAGTTTCATGGTCTAAAACATTACATAAAATAAGTTATAATGAAAATTCCAACGTGACTTGTTCAATCCACAAATCACATGTTTTCTCCACCTAGAACTTAGGAGTATTCCCCAGCTTTTGTTTTGCACCTCATATCTCTTCTTACTTGGATGGTATTCAAATGCACTCATATTTCCTTTATTTATGGTGTTTATACATTCACTTATGGGATTAAATGGTAAAATTAGATGGACTGACCTAACATAATATGTCATATTTCCTCATTCCTACAGAGTTAAAGAGAGTGTCATATGCCATTGGAAAGGTCTTGAAATGATATTTTCAAACATATATCATATTCTTCCATTTGAGTTAGGTATTTAAAGTGAGAATTCCTTCAAATATAATAGGGTACCCAAGTTGGGCATCAACAAAAAACTGGGTATTCAAACAATTTTTGGAACAATATTCATCTTGCAATATTTATCTTGGACATATATAGTTTTCTCTTGTCTTTGACACTAACAAAATCAACATTTCTAGTACCTACCCCTTGGACTCCCTTCTCTCTACTGCTCATGAAGTTTCTCTCTACCATGAATGAACCAAGCATAAGATTCATTTCTGTATGCATATAGATTAGGCAGGTGCTCAATAAAAATGATTTGATTGGTAGGAACTCCAAGTATATGAGCTTTCTTTTAAGGAAATTTAACTTCATTCACATAAGCAAACAAAGGCTTGCAGCTTCATTACCATACTTAAAGGAAGGAAGACATATGATGACACATAACAGAGAAGTTACAAAATCGTACCTAACAATGTTTGGAAAACTTTTGATTCTTTCATTAATCAATAGTTTTATTAAGAATATAGTGGCCTAGTCTCTAGGTTCTTCAAAATTCGAACCCTTTCTCCGTAAATTTTCCTCTTTTTATACATTATGAGACAGTTGGTAATCACAAAATTTTTCAAACTGCTTAACTATTTCCTAATTGCCTAAAGTAAAGGTTATTACAGAATATTAAAATGGAGGGTAAAAGACACCTTATTCTCCTCAAGAAAACAAAATAATGAGAGGTAACAGAATTAGAAGGTGATGGTTGTTTGTTCTTCGAATCTGTGGCTTGAGTATGTAGTATGAGTGTTATTTTGTAAGTTGTAACGCTGTAGATGTCCTGACGACAGCTAGACTGTTTCAACACAACAAACTGCAACTTTACAAGAACTTTGTGCGTAGAATTTTGGGTTATGGGCCCACGTACATATCGAAAGTGTTGTGGCTAGCCAAAACACAAGGAAGCAAGACCAATGACTGTCACCAGAAACCAAAGGAATTAATCCCCAGTTCATTACATATCGGGTCCACCTGAGTGATCACTGTTGGATCACCCATTCAATGGATGGTCTGATCCTTCAGAACTGAACGAGACTTTAAACCTATTGAAAGAAACCTTATCGCGCCCACTTTTTCCACAAGCATTTGACTTCCCCATAGACCCGATAGGAAACTATATTGTGGTTAAAAGATTTCTCAGGTCTAAAATTTAAAACAAAACCCGTTCACTTTTCAATGCGATATCCATTGGATCTGCTACCTTCAAAGAAGACAACCCTGATTAACTAAGGTTTTAACTCCATTTTATAATTTATCACATCCAATCTTGAATTAACCCTCGCACTTGTTAATCGTGCGATTACCGTTGGATCTGTTGCCTTCCAAGCTGACAACTCAAATCTCCTTGCGGATTTCTAACATTCAAAATCCATTAATAATATAAAAAATTCATTTCTTTCAAATTTCCGCATTTCCTCTTATTTCCGCTATAACAGAATATTTGATTTTTTTTCCATTTTTGAAATAAAATAGAAAATAAAATTAAAAGGACAATGGATGTTACGACAGGGAGCATCCAAGGTTATTTTCTCCTTGGGCATTTCTTAATACATATCAATATCTAAGACACTAAATGAAGAAAAATGCTTCCCATGATTTCCCCTAATAATGGCTTCTTTAGGGTGAACATGCTTGGCAATCCAGTCAAATACCTCTTCACATGGAAAGAGAGGGGGATGGGAAGCTACCTTGTGTAGTCAATATTTTCTAACAACTTTGTATATCAATGACTTTGGGTTGTCTATCTGGAACAACTAGTTACATTTGGCCATGCATATGCTATATACCTATCATTGAAGCATGGAGCATCCATGAAATTGGGATCAAGTTATATAGTGAGTGATTATTTCTCTAAAATCTCAAGTGTTGGGGCTTTATAGGCCTTTTTCTGCAACATGTACATAGTTTCCCTACATGACCCATTAAAAATATAATTCCCATCGTAAATATTGGCTCATAAACAATAAATATAATGAACTCTGACATATGGCTTGAAGTTACTTGTGCTTGTGTACTAGTTTATTATTCTTCTTTTAATCCAATACTAAGGTTTTGGGTCTCGACGAAGAAGGGAAGACAAGACTGATAAGGATAATGGGGTATGACTATGAATGACATTTTATCTCATGAAATCACAATCTTGACTAGAATGGTTCCATATCACACCACAAAGATGCTTCCCTACATTAAATGTTGAAAATGAAACAAGAAATTCTTCATTTAATTTTCCCTTGAATTAAATTAGGAGAAAAATTATAATTCCACATCACAAGACAACCTGTAAGAGTCAGCTAAGTTAATTTCACTTAGTTGGTTCATTTAATTCAAGTTGAGGGCCTAACTTGGGTCATGTAGAGTGGTTCCTACCTAGGTTGAGTTTAATTTGAGTTTTAATAGTTTTATTCAGTCAAACTGACTTAATGTCAATTAATCTAATTTGAACTGTTGGAGGAACTAATTGGAGTTCTAGGAGTGGTTTGCAGCTTCATGTGTTCAACTAGCTAACTGATAAATCAACCATAATTAATGTAGGCATGCATGAAATCTGAGTTACCCAGTTGTTATTGGAGTTCAGGGGAAGTGTACTATCAATTGTATAATTTTCTAAGTCGTACAGGTGGTGCATGCAGTTAGAGAATGAATTATAGAGATTATGCAATTCAGGATGGGGATTTCCCTAATTAATAGGGTCTAATTCCTTGAGAAAAAAAACAAGGAAATAGGAGCTTGGAAGGCAACATAATTGGCTAATTATTAGCCAAAGTCATTTTGTGAGGAAGTGAGATAGTTTGTACTAGTGCAAAGGTTGCTCAAGCTTGAGCAAGAATTGTAAATATTCTCTATTTTCTAGTCTAATGCAATATACATATAGGAGGGGGTTTTTAGAAGAAATATTTCCCCTTAGATAAATCTTTGAGCATATGTGTTTGAATCTTGTCTCATGTTTATGTTATGATTTCTCAATCAATTAATTGTTTCCGTTGATGAGTAGAGTAGATTCAATACTCTTGTTTTAGAAAAATACATAAGTAGTCTGAATCTATAAGGAATTTCTACATGGTATCAGAGTTGGAATCAATGTAGAGAAAGTTTCAAAATAGAGAAGAGGTTGTGAACTTGCTATTGCAAGAGGACAAAACTTACAAGATCATTTCTTCAAAGCGACCAAGATGTCTTTCTATGGACTAAGACTTGAGCATGCCCTTGAGGGAACCTCGAATTATGTTGCTTCAAAGGTCTGCATGGAGGCAGTGTTGTAAGATAAGGGGTTGAAGGAATTCATTGATAATGATACCTAGAAACCGACAACAACTGATCCTAACGAGCCTTGGTTGATCCAATTATTATCAGACATGTGCCATCCTGATCAACAAAACAATCACTAAATGTGGATATCACCTACCTATATTTTTCATAAATTCATAAAGAAAGAGCATTAAATACTATTTTATATAGTAGAACCAAGAAGTCCTGACATATTTTGGTGTATGACTAGATACAATGAGACTCCCATAGTACCTTGAAAGATATGTGAATTGGATCCTCTTGAAGGTTTCTAGCCCGTTGCTAGAAATGTATTCTTTAGACAAATAATATCAAAGAGGTAGGAGATCATAAAGAACTGATATTGTTGGCCTTCCCTCATATTCTAAGCTTTTATGATGTTATATTTCAAGGAGAGAGAGGAGACATCAAACCAACTTGAAAATGCTTCCTTCAACCATTGTAGAGAACATCAATGGAACCCATCCTTCATAAAGGTATTTGCATTCAAAGTTCATGCAACCAACACAACATGGAAAACACCAACTGAAATGGATTCCTTAGCATATTTGTAGGATATTCCTTGTTTATTCGGGATCTGCAGCTTCCTTTATTGGTCCACCATGTCTTCCATGGTTCTCTAGGAAAGATCTTGAAGTATGGTAGCCAATTTATCGAATGTTATTTCCTTGTTGGGGAGCATCCAATGTTACTTTCTCCTGGGGATTTTGTAGTACATCTCATATATAAGGCATTAAACGAAGAAAAAGGATTCCCATTATTTCCCCTGATAATGGCTTCTTTAGGGTGAACATGCTTCACAATCCACTCAACTACCTCTTCACATGGAAAGATTGGGGGATGGGAAACTACCCTGTATAGTCAATATTTTCTAAAAACTTTGTATATCAATGACTTTGGGTTGTATATTTGGAGCAACCAGTTACCTTGGGCCATGAATATGCTATATACGTATCAGTGAAGCATGGAGCATCCACGAAATTGGGATCAAGTGAGATAGTGAGTGGTTATTTCTATAAAATCTCAATTGTTGGGGCTTTACAAGCCCTTTTCTGCAATATGTACATAGTTTCCCTACATGAACCATTAAAAAAATAATTCCCATCATAGGTATTATCTCACAAACATTAAACATAAGGAACTATGAGGTATGGGTTGAAGTTTTTTGTGCTTCTCTACTAGTTTATTATTCTTCTTTTAATCCAATACTAAGGTTTGAGGTCTCTACGAGGAAGGGAAGACAAGATTGATAAGGATGACTAGGGGTAGGACTATGAATGAAATTTTAGCTCATGAAATCACAATCTTGACTAGGATCATTCCATATCATACCAACATGATGCTTCCATACACTAAATGTTGAAAATGAAACAATAAATTCCTAATTTAATTTTCCCTTGGAGTAAATTAGGATAAAAAATGTAATTCCACATCACACGACAACCTGTAACAGTTAACTAAGTTAATTTTACTTAGTTGGTTCTGTTAATTCAAGTTAAGGGCATAACTTGGGTCATGTAGAGTGTTTCCTGCCTAGGTTGAGTTTAATTTGAGTTGTAATAGTTTTATTCAGTCAAACTGAGTTAATGTCAGTTAAACTACTTCCAGCTATTGGAGGAACTAATAGGAGTTCTAGGAGTGGGTTGCAGCTGCATGTGTTCTACCAATCAACTGATAAATCAACCATAATTGATGCATGCATGCATGAAATCTGAGTTACCAAGTTGATATTGGAGTTTAAGGGAAGTTTACTATCAATTGTATAATTTTTTTAGTCATATAGGTGGTGCATGCAGTCAGAGAAGGGCCTATAGAGATTATGCAATTGAGGATGGGGATTCCCTAATTAATAGGGGGTTAATTCCTTGAGAAACAACGCAAGGAAATAAGAGCTTGGAAGGCAACATAATTAGCTAAGTATTGGCCAGAGTCATTTTGTGAGGTAGTGAGATAGATTGTACTAGTGTAGAGGTTGCTCATGCTTGAGCAAGCATTGTAAATATTCTCTATTTTCTGATGTAATGCAATATACATATAGAAGGGGATTTTGAGAAGCAAGCTTTCCCCTTAGATAAATCTTTGATAATATGTGATTAAATATTGTCTCATGTTTATGTTGTGGTTTCTTTATCAATTAATTGTTTCCACTAGTGAGTAGAGTAGATTCAAGTCTTTTGTTTTAGAAAATTACATAAGTAATTTTAATATATAAGGAATTTATAAATGGTATCGGAGTTGGAATCATTGTAGAGCAAGTTTCAAAATAGAGAAGATATTTTGAACTTTCTATTTTAAGAGGACAAAACCTACCAGATCATTTCTTCAGAGTGAGCAGGATACCTTTCTGTTGACTAAGACTCGAGTATGCCCTTGAGGAATGTAAAATTATGTTTCTTGGAAGGACCACATGGAGGCAATGTTGTAAGATAAGAGGTTGAAGGAATTCATTGTTAATGATATCTAGAAATCGACAGCAACTGATCTTGACGAGGCTTGGTTGCTCCAATTATTATCAAACATATGTCATCCTAATCAACAAACCAATTAGTAAATGTGGATATCACCTACCTATATTTTTCATAAATTCATAAATCAAGAGAATTAAACACTATTTCATATAGTAGAACCAAGAAGTCATGAAATATTTTTGTGTACGACTAGATATAATTAGACTCCCATAGGAATTTGAAAGATATGTGAATTGGATCCTCTTGAAGGTTTCTAGTCCGTTGCTAGAAATGCATGCTTTAGACAAACAATATCAAAGAGGTACGAGGTCATGAAGAACCAAGCTGGTTAGCCTTACCTCATATTCTAAGCTTTTATGATGTTATCTTTCAAGGCGAAAGAGAGGATGTCAAACTAAATTTAAAATGCTTCCTTCAACCATTGTAGGGAACATCAATGGAACCCATCCTTCATAAAGGTATTTCCATTCAAAATTCCATACAACCAACACAACATGGAAACCACCAATTGAAAGGGATTCCTTAGCATATTTGTAGGATATTCCTTGTTTATTCAAGATTTGAAGCATCCTTTGTTGGTCTGCCATGCCTTCCATGGTTCTCTAGGAAAGATCTTGAAATATGCTAGCCAATATTTATCGAAGGTTATTTCCTCCTTGGGGAGCATCCAAGGTTATTTTCTCCTTGGGGATTTTTTAATAAATCTTGATATCTAAGACACTAAATGAAGAAAAAGGCTTCCCATGATTGCCCCTGATAAAGGCTTCTTTAGGGAGAACATGCTTGACAATTCACTCAACTACCTCTTCACATGGAAAGATAGGGGATGGGAAACTACCTTGTGTAGTCAATATTTTCTAACAACTTTGTATATCAATGACATTGGGTTGTCTATATGGAAAAACTAGTTACCTTTGGCCATGCATATTCTATATATCTATCAGTGAAGCATGGAGCATCCATGAAATTGGGATCATGTGAGATCGTGAGTGGTTATTTCTCTAAAATCTCAATTGTTGGGGCTTTATAGGCCTTTTTCTGCAGCATGTACGTAGTTTCCCTACATGACCCATAAAAAATAATTCCCATCATAAATATTAGCTCACAAACATTAAATATAAGGAACTCTAAGGTATGGCTTAAAGTTTCTTGTGCTTGTTTACTAGTTTATTATTCTTCTTTTAATCCAATACTAAAATTTTGGGTCTCTAAGGAGAAGGAAAGACAAGACTGATAAGGATGACTAGGGGTAGGACTATGAATGACATTTTAGCTCATGAAATCACAATCTTGATTAGGTGGTTCCATATTGAATTAAATTAGGAGAAAAATTGTAATTCCACCTTAGAAGACAACTTGTAAGACTTAACTAAGTTAATTCCACTTAGTTGGTTTAGTTAATTTAAGTTAAGGACCTAACTTGGGTCATGTAGAGTGGTTCCTGCCAAGGTCAAGTTTAATTTGAGTTGTAATAGTTTTATTCAGTCAAGCTGAGTTAATGTCAGTTAAACTAGTTCCAACTATTGGAGGAACTGATAGGAGTTCTAGGAGT
The DNA here is from genome assembly GCA_000404065.3 of Pinus taeda. Lineage (NCBI taxonomy): Eukaryota > Viridiplantae > Streptophyta > Pinopsida > Pinales > Pinaceae > Pinus > Pinus taeda. Next base: position 111,005 of record APFE031501951.1, on the reverse strand, counting down.
GGGTTGCATCTTCGTGTGTTCAACTAGCTAACTGATAAATCAACCATAATTAATGCATTCATGCATGAAATCTGAGTTACCCAATGGATATTGGAGTTCAAAAGAAGTGTACTATCAATTTTATAATTTTTTGAGTCGTAGAAGTGGTGCATGCAGTCAAAGAAGGGCCTATAGAGATTATGCAATTCAGTATGGGGATTTCCCTAATTAATAGGGGTCAATTACTTGATAAACAACACAAGGGAATAGGATCTTGGAAGGCAACATAATTGGCTAAGTATTGTCCTGAGTCATTTTGTGAGGTAATGAGATAGATTGTACTAGTGCAGAGGTTGCTTAAGCTTGAGAAAGTATTGTAAATCTTCTCTATTTTTGATCTAATGCAATATACGTATGGAAGGAGGTTTTGAGAAGAAATCTTTCCCCTTAGTGTTTCTGGGAAAACTAGTGTCTATTTGATCTTCTAGTACCACTAAGATGGGTAGCTATCTTAGAAACAAACAATTCAAAGTAACTTGTGTTTTCCCTTATGTAGGATAGATAAGAGAGAAGCAGAGAGCACCAACATTAATTTTTCACTTGGCTCCTTTTTTGTTTCCTCTCTCCTTTGATAGAGATTGCCACTCCTTTCTCACTTGTCCCACTTCAAAGAACACCTGTAGAGGCAAAGCAACAAGAAACCATCAAAGCATAGAGATCTATGATACCATAAACAATGTAGAATCATAAGTACATTAACCATACATTTGCATACATAAATACAAGATTCACAAGTACACAAGCATATGGAGGAAAACGCAAACAACTTTATTGATAGTAGAAGTAGAAGAGAGGATTACAACTTGGCTGTTCGATCCAGCATCATCCTCCCAACATGAGATCCCTCTTCACCTCATGAAAACCAAGATCACCCAACAATACAATGTCTCAAAGAGAAACGAACAACACTTCCTTAAAAATTACAAAATTCTAGCCTATGGATCTCTAGGATGAGGGATCCATATATAGATATTTGCAGGGGGATGAGTTATCTTCTGGGTTTTTGATTAGTGTCATTTCACTGATATTTCTTGTTTCCACTTGGAGATTTCATGATCTTTGACTCATCCCTAGACGAATTTAGAGAGGCAAGTGTCATATGAGAAGTTTCTAGAAGATTCTCTAGGTTTCCACCTAGCAAACTATCTTTGTCATTTGTCTACTCTTGCCCATCGCACCCTACAAAAGGCCTTTTCAGTATGCATCGCACTTTGACCAAGGAGTAGTCTGTATGGGTCAGTTTTAACCAGTTCTAAGTAGTTTTCAGGTGGAACTTCTGGGAAATGATGTAATCAACTGACCTTGATCCTTTAGGGTATGAAACAACACTTTTAGGGGTTTAAGAGCCCTTGGTTTATCGACATATGTGATAGGGGTTGTAGTGCCCAAATGTGTCTATAACACTTAGATAAATCTTTTAGCATATGTGATTGAATCTTGTCTCATGTTTATGTTGTGATTTCTCGATCAATTAATTGTTTCCGTTGATGAGTAGAGTAGATTCAAGATTTTGTTTTAGAAAATTACATAATTAGTTTGAATCTATAAGGAATTTCTACATGGTATCAGAGTTGGAATCACTATACAACAGGTTTCAAAATAGAGAAGAGATTTTGAACTTTCTATTGCAAGAGGAAAAAACTTACAAGATCATTTCTTTAGAGAGAGCAAGATGTCTCTATGGACTAAGGCTCGAGTATGCCCTTGAGGGAACCTCAAATTATGTTTCTTGGAAAGACCACATGGAGGCAGTGTTTAAGATAAGGGGTTGAAGTAATTCTTTGATAATGATATCTAGTAACCAGCAACAACTAATGCTCAGAATCTAGTAGTTTGTAAGAAGTGTGTAGCTAGAGCAAGGACGATCATCCTGCAGGGTGTAAAAGACCACACATTCTTGAAACTACATGGAAAAGAGACTCCATTTTCTACTTGGAATAATCTCAATGACCTATTTGGCAATAGAAATGAAGCCAATAGACTTGAACTAATGAAGAAATTGAGGATTCAAGTAAAAGGGTAGGAGGTAGTCTTAAGAGATGGGAAGACCTACCTCAAGTATTCTGCTTCATGTCAAAACAAGAATTTTGGTGTCAAGATCAAGAGCCACTATACATTAGAGGAAGAATAATGCACATCCTTGAGGAGCAAGGCATGGATTAGAGATGTTGTGGTTGAGAGGGAGCATGATTTACCTCTTAAAATGGAGCCTCAGAAGCAACCTGATCAAGTTGTGTAGCCATGACAAATGGATAAGTAGAGAGGAGACAGAGTGGAAACATCCCCTAAAGCAAAGTCATAAAGTAGGGGTAATTTTGAGACAAGTGGGCAGAGGGAGCACATGTAGCCATGCTTCTTGGTGTGAGGTGGGGTGATGTGAAGCATCAGTCCCAAGAGTTGCAGAAATTTGGGCAAGGTCAATTGAGGTGTTTTTTGTCTCATGGATCATTACCTTACTATGAGGGGACCATAATATTCAGTAGTAGGAGGCTCAGTATCAGTAAGATATTGAGAAGTTGTTGATTCCCCGAAAATCGTTACATTAACATCGGGGGATAACCACCCGGTCCGGACCTTAATACAGCTCCTTTTCCGTTTGGGATGGTGGCTCTGACTGGATATAATGGGACCAGTCTCCCAATGGTGAATAAAAGGGGGTGAATGAATGATTGGTTTTCAAATGAGTGATAATAATGGAGGACTTATTCTATGAATGAAAATGTAAATCACTACTTTATCCCGGGAAGCTTCTATTCTTTAAGGGTAATGTTTAATGATCTATGTTTGCTGATAGGCATATAGATGACACTATGCAATAAACAAAGCCATTCATTTAAATGATAATTGCTTCATTCAAATAGTTGAACGAAGTAATTTATAAAACAATATTACACTTCTCTCTTATATTACCGATACATGCATGATTGAAAGAATAACAAACTGTAAACATCCAATAGTGGAAAGCATAAAGTTTACTGTTAAAATACATTCACATATTCAATAATAGCATAAATGACCAAACAACAATTCACA